>JAVJIF010020342.1:0-135327 GCA_038442645.1 Agave tequilana | reverse complement strand
TCTATCCTATTCTATTAGGATCTTTGTTTGTGGAAAAAGAGATTGTTTGAGGTTGATTAAGCCTCCAAGATGTAAACACCTTTGCTTTTGTTGTATCCCTCTTTGGTAGAGGTGATCGGGTGATTGGTTTGCTCCCTCTAGTGAGAGGTGGAGTTGGTTATTGTTTGCTCCCTCTAGTGAGAGGTGGAGTTGGTGTTTGTAACCCTCTTTCGGTAGAGGTGTTGTGTTGTTGTTTGGCTACGGGCCTACCCCTCGGTTGTGAGGCGGTGTTTGAGAGAGGAGTTCGGTACTCCTAGTGTTGTAACAAATCCTCCTCGGTGGTGGTTCCCTCGGTGGGAGATAGTGGATTAGAAATCCTTCTCGGTGAAGGCGGGGATGTAGAGCTAGGGGCTCGAACCTCGAACATATCTTGTTGTTAGCGTTTGATCCATTGTCTCCTTCACACACTCTCTCTCTTTTATTTGTGCAAAGCATCATTATTCATTCATATCATATTGCTTGTGTTGTGCCTTGCATTATTTCATATTGCTTATCATCTTTATATGCTTGCTCTTGTTTGTGTGTGCCTCACTTGTACTTAACCACAAGAGCTTCATATAGCACCTCAACCCTTATCTAGGGGAATCAAGAGGAGTTAGTCCAGAGCCATTCACGGGGAATTCGCTACACTTGTTGGTTGTAATTAAGTATGTTGCAAAATAGTTTTAAGCTTCCGCTTTAGCGCATTTAGTTCTAGATTAGCATATCACCTATTCACCCCCCTCTAGGTGATTTCATATAGTTTTAGAGGACACAACCTGTGTCTAACTCCAATCATAGGGCTCAAACTCCTGTTAATCCTAGGGCGACCATTCCTTGCTACTGCCAATGCCATCATCAATTGTAGGAAGGGATCCATGGGGTTAACTTTTGGGACATGACTAGAGAAGTCATGTCTTCAACTCGAAAAAACAACCTCATAAGATAAGAGATCAAACATTTGAGGTAAACTTGTTGAAAATAATTGTGATGAAGAGAATAAAGATATAGAAGATGAGTCGATGTTCTTAATGAATTATTTAAGAATGAATGCGATTATCTTAATGAGAAGGCATATGTCGGAGATCCTAATGTTAGAGTACCCTTTAAAAAGGGAAATTTGATTTGAATATCTTCACTTTTGATGAGCCAACCAATAATGTATCGCATGAAAATATAACTCAAGAACTTCCGATTGACATACTCTTTTAAAACATCTTCGAAGAAGAACTCATGTGTTTGGATGAACCAATCTAGGGATCTTTTGGTTAATTACACATCTCTAGAGGAAAGTATTGACCTAAGCTTTGAGGAGATATATGGAACTAAGTTAGAATTTCCCTAGGCATTCATAGTGAGGAGTTCCAACTGAGAAGTATGGTGGTGATCAATTTTGAATAATGAATGTAGAAATATGAGGAAGGAAAACCTAAAGAAGTTGAGACTAGGGAGGAAGAGAGCTAAAACAGAAAAATTAGTCTCCCCACTATGCCCTATAAAGAGGACCCATTGGAATGACGGGAAGAGGCTAGAGGGATAAGACTGAAAAAGACCTAGTGTGGGAGAAACTGATGTTGTACATATTTCTGTATAATATAATGCACCTCTTTTACTTTCATTTCATGCATGTATTACATTTCTTTCATACATTGGGGACAATGCATGAGATAAGTGTGGGGGAGGGCTCTAACATGCTAATATAAAAAAAAATGTATATATGTAAAAAAAAAAACTTTTTGAAAGGTTAGAACAATATTTTGATATATTTTTTTTTAAGAAATTAAGTCAATCTTAGGGAATAGGAAAATCATAACTAGGATTTCTTACACATGGTCAAAATGATATGACTTGTTTGATTTTTAGGGTTAGGAAGAAAATTTGTGAATTAATTTAGTCTTGATCTTTACCTTGATGAAATATGCACACTAAATACACTTACACACTTAGGGTTTAAAAATAAGGACTCTTATGCCTTATAAAAAAAAGTATAAAAAAAATAAATAATAAACAAATCTAATTATTGATTAGCTAATGCTTTGGCCTAAGTATGCCTTGGTATTTATGCAAAAGATAATTAGATAAGTTTGAAAAAAATAATATATAATATAAATCCTCTGATTAAGCTGGGTATTTGTGCCTCATGAAGCATAAGTATTGCGCCTAAAAGGGGTACATTTTATAAATAAAACCTTGATTTGTGGCCTTGTCTGCTCGAGTGTTTAAGTCCTTAGGGTATTTTCTCACCTGGTGCCCTAAAACTGTCCGTTTGGGGTGTCACCGAACTGAAGACTCGTTTACATGGGCAGATTAGAAAGCCTAATGAAATTGAGGAATAAATTCCACCAAAAATAAATGTAAATAGGCATAGGAGTTAATGTTAAAGAACCCTTAGTCAAACTTCACAGTCACGATGGTGCATATGACTCAGGGTAAAGTAATAGACTATATGTGAGAAAGACAATTTGACTCCTACTTTGATTGATGACATGTTTTTGAATGGAGACTAAGTTTAGGAATGAAAAGTTTGATATTCCTATAACTTATAGATTACTTAAACTCTGACAAATATACTTCAAATATTTTCTCTTTTCAAAATCACTTTTCGAAAATACTAACTTTTTTTCTCTTTCTTTATGAATTTTGTGGGTGCAATCCCTGAAACCCTCACGAGACAAAACTCGTCTCAAGGGATAACCTAGAGGTTTAACGGCTTGTTGCACATGCTCAGTGCCATCGAGTTTGACCTGCGAAAGTGGTCTAATAATTGATTAGAATTAGTCTGATGTTTGCTCGAGGGCGAGCAAAAGATAAGTGTGGGGGTGTGATTAGTCACATATATTTCATATCACCTTGTCACCTTACCATACTTTTTAGCAAATAAATCTATTAGTAAGTCTTATTCTTCTTTGTTAAATGTAGGCCCAATTGTTAAAAAAAGAAGGAGAAACAAGCCCAAATGCCATCAAATTCTGATTTAATTCAGAATAAATTCAAAATCAGGGAATCAGGGGCAGATCTTGGCAAATCAGAGAGGTTGAAACCGATTGAAATGAATCTTTCTGAATCAAGCGGTTAAGCCAACAAATCAAGATCGTTTGTCAAATCTGGGAGTTGCAATAGTGAAATCAGCAAGACAAAAGGAGACCTAATCCACGCCAACCAATCCTCCACATGGATGTGTGCCACCTCAGGCGCGGACATCCGCCGCGATCAGAGATCAGTGGTGAAGCCAACAATCAAAGATCGTTTCGTCAAATCTGGGAGTTGCAATAGTGAAATCAGCAAGACAAAAGGGGAGACCTAATCCACGCCAACCAATCCTCTACCTGGATGTGGCCAATTGGCCACATCCAGGCCGCGGATCCGCGGCATCCAGGGCCGCGGATCTGCGGCCCAAGCCGCGGATCCGCAGCTTTTTAGTGGAGATAAGGGGAGCGTTTGCTCTCCTTATCTCCTCACTCCCTGCCCTCTTGAGGTTTTGCCTATAAAAGTTATGGTTTTGTACTGAAAATAGAGCGAAGACTAGGATTAGAATTTTTATTTATTCTTTAAGGATTTAGGCTCTTTGTTAGATAGTGTAAAAGTTATATTTTGTTTTGTAATTTGTAGTTCAGTACAAATACTTGTGAGAGAGAGGAATTGAGTGCTTGAAACTTGAAGATTGAAGTGACATCAATACAAGAGTCAAGCTACATTTTCTTCTACTAATATTACGGTATGTTTTACTTTAATTACTGCATTGTTTCTTATTCCCATGAGTAGCTAAATCAGTTTTTCTGGGCTCCATTGTACCTCTCTCCAATTCTTCTTCTTTTCTGATTTTCATGAAAAAGACCCAATGAATCATTTGCATGCCTAACTTAAAGCCTTTCTTCTTGAAGTGTTCTTGAAGCACATGAGATGGGTTTGGATCTTTAAACTCCTACTTCTTTTAAGAACGTTTCTTGAACTGTTTTTTTCGTACTTGCTTCTTCGCTCTTGATGATTTAACATTCGATTCAAAACGATTTTTAAAGAAAAGAGTGAAACTCTTCCAACCATCTTATATATGCTTTACTTCAAACTTTCTAAAGTCAACCTTAAGTTTTGCCTATGATCAAGTTGAGGCACTAAGGATTTCAATAGAAGTAAACAGTTGAGTAGTGAGATAGTGAGCCCAGATTTTCTTCTTTATTAAAATCAACCAAACAAGTTTCGAGCTTTTAAATCACCTTCTCCAAAGCCTTCTCCAAAGTTGCAAATTTTCTTTTAATCATCTCCTTCTTTCCACTCTCTTTTCAATTAAAAAACGAGCACAATTCTTTGTTATTCAACGAAAACACCGAAAAGCTTTCATCGCATTCCTCCTCGTGTGACACGACCCGTTAGCCACAAGCTACACGGTAACTTCTTAACTCTTTGATTGTTTTCTTTGATTTTTACAATCAATCAGCAATATCATCGTGGGGCTCAGATGTCAGTGTCGGTGTTAGTCAAAAAATCTCTCAGTGAACATGGTATCAACTAGTCATTTAGAAGATGACGGAGAAGATATTATTGAATCTGAAGAATTGATCCATTTGGACTTTAATCTATGGATTAAACACTTAAATACTCTTTGAGATATACGTTTTGAACAACGCGAAATGCACACTGAGAATAAAGTGACTCACATAAATCTTGGAGATGAGGCTAACCCAAGCCTATTTTCATAAGCAAGAGCTTGTCACCTTCTAAGAAAGAAGACTTAATACATCTCATACAAGAGTATAAAGGGGTCTTCGCTTGGAATTATGAGGACATGCCTGGGCTCGATCCCCAGATTGCTGTGCATTGTCTCAACATCAATTCGGATGCCAAGCCAGTCAAGCAATAGCAATGACGGCTCTGTATTATGAAAGTAATTGAAGTAGAAATCAAGAAACTCATAGACTCTGAGTTTGTCAGGGATGAGCAATATCTTGATTGGGTGGCCAACATAGTCCCATCCCTAAAAAGAATGAAAGCTTCAGATTTGCATCGACTTCTGAGATCTAAATGCTGCTTTTCCTAAAGGTGAGTTTCCTTTTTCAATTACAAATGTCATGATTAACAACACGTCAGGGTTTGAAAGAATATCTTTCATGGATGACTTGTCAGGGTATAATAAATTAAGATGTACCCTGAAAATGAAAAGCACTCATCTTTCAGAACGCTTTGGGAGTATACTGATACACAATAATGCCCTTTGGTTTGAAGAATGCTGGTGCGATATATCAACGTGCCATGAATGTGATCTTCCATGAGCATATATGCCAGAACCGTAGAATGCTATGTTGACGATATCACTATGAAAAGCCGTAACAAAGGCGATCATCTTGCTGATATGAAAAGAGTGTTCGACATCATGGGGGCTTACCAGTTGAAGATGAACCCAACCAAGACCTTCCTGGGGTTAACCAGTAGCAAATTCCTTGGATTTATTATTACATCCAAGAAATTCACCTGGATTTAGAGAAAGTCTGCGCCATCCAAGAGATGCAACCTCCGAGAATCTTAAGGAACTCAGAGGTATACAGGGATGATTGGCTTATATCCAGAGATTTATATTGAATCTTTCAGGATGCTGCTTGATTGAAGCTTTACCTGCACACAAAATACAGAATTTCAGATTTAAGAATAAAGATGTGCAAGTGCTCAATTCTTACCGCTATAGCAAGTGGCTATGCGGGTCGTGATCCACAAGGAGGTTTGCGATGGAAGCGTTCAGGTTCTTGTTGAAATCTCTTTGTGAAGAAAACGAAAGTTCTTCTTTGTTAAGAAATAAAAATGAAAGAAGAGTTAAAGGTTAAAGTTAAAAAGAAAGCGATAGATGAAGAAGGTGGGAGAAAACCAGAGAATGACTATATACAAATGAATTGGAAAAAAGAGTGAAAACGATTTGGAAGATGTGGTGAAAAAAATCGTGTTGGCGATCTATGCTAAGGAAATAAAAGAAAAGAAAGAAGTTGAAGAAATACTTACCTAATTTGATTGATGACTTACCTTGAAACCTTGCATGTTCTACCTTGCTTGGAGGCGTTCAACGCATAGATCATAGGATCGAGCTCAGTCCCCGTTCGCATTATATCATCAAGCGGCGCAAGAATGAAGTGATACAGATCTTGAGGAGGAGAACATCTTCATGAACTATCGTTGGCACTCACAAAGGCTTTTGTATACTTATACTTCTGGATTCACTTGCAAGCTCATCAAAAACAAAAGAGGTAAAGTAGAAAGGGAAGAAGAACAAAAGTAAATACGAACATAAAACAAAAAACATTTACCTTTATTACTTGCAGAAACAATGGAAGAAAGGAGGAGGGAACATCGGTGTCACTCTCAACATAAGCCTCTCTCTCTTACTTACATGAATCTTCATTATTTCTTAAAATCACATTTCCTATATAAATACTTTTTTACATTATTTCTTAAAACGGATTGGAATTACTAGAAGTGCCTTTTTACATTATTTCTTAAAATCACATTTCCTATATAAATAGTTTTTTCTGAGGATTTTATGAATTTAATGAAAATTCCACCGGATTCGGTGTCGGCCAGTATCGCTGGTTGATTCCAGGATTTTTAGTTTACAATCGGAATTGAATTTCTGAATTCCGCTTTCGCATAGTATCTTAGAATCGTGTTTTCTTCCTTACTACATTTTCTGGGATTTTTTAGAATTTATCAAAATCCCGGCCACCGGTGTAGACCGGTATCGGCGGTTGACTTCCGATTTTAATTTAAAAACGGGATTTTATTTCTGAAAACTGATTTCATATTATTCCTCAGGATGACGTTTTCTACCTCTGGGTATTTTTGGGGATTTTTCTGGAACAGTCGACATTTCGCGACCATATTATAATATTATTATTTTATCTTTTCTTTCTTTCTTTCTTTCTTTCCTTTTCTTTTCTTTTCCCTCGACCGACTTCACCAACGCCACCTCACCCCATTTAATTCCTTTCCCATCCATTTCTCTCTTTCCCATCAATCTCTCCTTCTCATTTTCCTTTTCTTTTTTCTTTCTTTTTCTTTCTCCTTCTCCCTTCTTTTCTTTATCTTCTTCTTCTTCCCTTATGGTGGCCAACGACCAAGAGCCGGCCGACGCCCAACCGGCCACCACCGCCGATGCCTCCGGCCACCACGGCGCCGGCGAGGAGACCCCAACTCCGGCCGTCTTCTTCCCTCTCTCCTTTTCTTTTTATTTCTTTTTATTTCTTTCCTTTCCTCCCCTAGATCCGGCCCACCACACGTCACTTACGCCATCTCGCCGCCGACCCCAGGCCGGCGGCCTACTCCGGCGAAGCCTTCCTCCTCCTCTGCCCTCTGGCCGCGCTTCCGCGGCCAGAGCTTGGCCAGGCCAGGGCAGCGGGCCCTGGTCGTGACCCAGTTGGAGGGAGGGGGCAGCTGCCCCCTCCCTGTCTTTCCCCTGGGGTGGCCACCGGCCACCCCAGCTCCGGCGCCCCGCCGCGCTCCGCCGGCGGTCGGCTGCCTCACCCGGCCAGGGGGCTTCCAGCCCCCTGTGCATGTGAAGGGGGGCTGCTGCCCCCCTGTTCTCTCTCTCCCCTTGATCTCCCTCTCTCCCCCTTCTTGGCCAGGGCTGCCGCCGGCGGCCAGGGCTGCCGCCGGCTAGGCCCCTGGCCGGCAGAGGGCCGGCCAGGTCTTCGGGCCCACGGCAACGTGGGCCCTCCTCGCGTGGAGAGGGGCTGCGTGAGCAGCCCCTGTTGTCATCTCTCTCATCTCTCTCTCTCATCTCTTACTCTCTCTCTCATCTCTCTTTCTCTCTCTCAACCGCCCTCTCCCTCTCTCTCAAGATTCTCTCCTCTCTCTAACTCACTCTTTCTCTCTCTAGATCTCCCCCTCTAGTTCTCGCTTTCTCTCTAGATTCTCTCTCTAGGAATCCCTTTCTCTCTCCATCCTTTTTCTCTCCTGTACTGTCTCTCCTTATCTCCCTGTCTCTCTCTGTTTAATTGCTGACGCGGATCTCACCCCCGCGTCCAGGCAATCCCTTGACGCGGATCTTCGCGTTCTTGTATCAAGGCGACGCAGAGTTCATGCTCGCGTCTGCGTTCTCCTCGCGTCCTGACTTGAACGCGGGTCTCGAACCCCGCGTTTATGGCACTCCCGCGTCTGTGATTCCCGCGTCTGCTATTCCCGCGACGCGACTCCCGCGTCTGCGCTCCCCGCGTCTCACTCTCATAAGCCCGCGTCTCCCTGTGTCCCTTTCTCTCTCTAGGTTTCTCTCTCTAACTCTTTCTCTCTCCTCTTCACTTTCTCTCTCTTCATAATTATATTATTTTATGGCGCGTGTGCGAGTTCCCGGGATTTCGGAGTTTCCAGCTTTTCCGAAGATTTAGGCGAGTGTCCTCGCTCTCGCCTCCATTTGGGTTCCCCCGCTTTGTCGGGTCGACATGTATTTTATTTCATGTTTCTATGTATTCTGTTTTGAGCTGAGTCCCTGTATCTGTGTATGGCCGAGTGCCAATGACTGGACATGTATTGCTCTGTGACGAATGCTTGTATTAGGGTAGTTTCATTCTTGTACATATACCATGCCTGTGATGTATTTTACTGCTTTATACTATGCGTGCTGACCCTTCAGCCTCCGGTTCCTCACTATCTCGAAAGAGGCCGTTGGGATCATCAGGTTTCTCATTCAGCCTCCGGTCTCTCACTATCTCGAAAGAGACGTGATTGGGATCGTCAGGTTTCTCAGCTCCGTCTGGTGAGCATACTTAGCGCTCAGCGCTTTATTCACTAAATTCGTTAGGTGAGATGCTGCCGGATTTTCTACTCGTATCTTAAGCCGAGTTGTCCCGGTAACCTCGCAGAGCGCATTAGTGTCTAACTCTGTTCGCTGCCTGTGCCTCCAGCTTGTTCTGCTCTGCCTGGTTATCATGATCAGCGTTCAGCACTTTACCACTAGATTCGTCTAGGCGAGATGCTGCCGGAATTCCTACTCGCACCTTAAGCCGAGTTGTCCCGGTAATCATGCCAGACGCTCCAGTGTTAAATACTGTTTGCTGTCTGTACACTCCAGCTTGCTCAGCTCCACTTGATTGTGCTCAGCTACTATTCTACCACATGCCCTGTTCTTACCTGACATGTTAACACTTGACATGCTTTATACATGCTACTATTTAACTCCTATTTGTACCACCTGACAACTGTTGTGTTATCATCTGACAACTGACATGCCACTACTTGGCAGGACCCCTTGTTATGACATGACTTGCCACCGGACTAATATCAATCTCTTGACATGACTGGTTACCTGTCTAATATCATCCTCCTGTCATGCTATCACTTGACACCCGGCATGATATACTTGACTCTCGTGATTATCACAATAACGGGAATGATGACCTGACATCTTGATAGTACAAACTGTACTCCTGTTACACATGTGATACCTTATAGTACGAACAAGTACTCCTGACATACATGTATTCCTGATAATCCTGACTTGCTATTGCTCATTCCCGAAATCTGATAATCATCTAATAAACCATAAAACTGGACAACTTGCATCGGGTCGGGGGAAACTTGCGGCTATCAATATGTGTTCGTGTTTACAGTGGTACTAGGCATGTTGTGCAACTAAAACTTCCGGTCTGACCTGTGGGCCTCCAGGCGACCGAGGAGTGCTGGCTCCCTCCTTCTTGGTACCATCTTGATAAGGGCATGATATAAGACCCTCCTGAGGCCTTGCGGCCGGTTCCATACACCAGCGATGGAACGTCCTGGGTCGTGGTCCCGGGCATGTACGGGACCCACTGTAAACATAGTTCGTTGATACCCCGCTGGTTTCCAATAACAACCTTGCTTTACTCGGATGTGGATATATGTGTGCTGGGACGCTAGTTCACATATCTAGACATCAGGGTAAGACGAGTAATAATAATAATAAGGTGCCAAGATAATAACCTGCTCTTTAAGTTGTAAGTAGAGTATGTGGAATGGGACGCATACTGAAACCTGCAACTTAGACGGCTATGAATCTGTGATATGCCTCGCCATATTTGCTTGTACTGGATTTTACTTCGGATTTTTCGGTTTTATGATTATTATTATATTTGCTGCTCATACCCTGCTTTACCACTTGTATCCCATTCCACCAGTCTCCTGATCTTATCTTATCATACCACGAGTACTTCCTGCTTGATATCACTTATCATGTCTACTTCTCCTGCATGCTTCTGCTCACGACACGGTTTTCAATGTATGATTATGATTCGTTTTTATCGATACACATATGCTTATCTCAGCACGCCATCTGGCTTTTGTATCACCACTCGCCTGGGGAGTTTCATCTGACTCCCCTGGATCCTCATGTCAAGGTCCTGGAGCTTGGAGCATGTCGGAGCTTGGAGCTTGTAGAATCCCAGTTTCTGACCTGTAATGCGCAGCGGTAGCGTGGATCTCCAGCAGATCATCCAGAGCTCTATCCTCCCAGGGCCCCTGTGCGCCTCTCGAGTTTTCCTTTTGTAAACTCGTGAGTGCCTGTGTACTGTTCATACTTGTATATCTCTTTGTAATCTCGCAATTGCGCATATCAGTGATGTAATATTCATGTAATATTGGATCACCTCTGGTGATAACTTTGTAATTGTACTCATATGTTGGAATGTATAATGCACCACTTGCTTCCGTACTCTGATTCTTGCCTGTACTGATGCTTAGCGTATATACGTGAGGGTATTTCTGACCTGCGTATATACGTCGCAGTAACGTCTCCGTACCCGCCGGATCGGGGCTTTACAGGTGGTATCAGAGCCTAGGCTCTCACATCCTCAGTACGTCCAGACGGCAAATTAATGGTAAAGAAATTTGCAACTGGAATTGCTTGAGTCCTGGTTATACACTCCAACTACAAGTGCAGAGTTATCTATTTTCTTGATCATCCTTCCTTTGATTCCTAATCCCTTCCATCTTTCCCCTGTTTTGGTTTTTCGTACCTTATACCAACTTAAGATATGAGTAGACTAGAGAGGTAGTGGCTGGTTCTGAAGAAGCTATTATATGATCTCTTCGGCTGACTCTATGGTGCTCGGGTATTCTCAGGATTGATCCACGATTGGGTTATCTTTTAGAAGTTGGTATTCAGATTTCTCTACGACTCTTATATATTCTCGGCTATATCTTTCAGAGTGATTGATGCCTGGTATTCGAATTCTCAATTATCGGTCTTCTTTATTATGCTCAGGACTATCAGGGTTTTCTTTATCTTTGGTGTTCTGGTTCATTCTCAGAGTGATACTAAGTATGCAGTACAGCTGGAATTCTATTGCTAAGCTGTGTTATCAGTCAGTATTATTCGGCATTGTTCGAAGATTTATACAGCCGGAAGAGCAGAGAATGTCTATATTCTGATTATTGTTCAGTCAACTTGAGAGCCCTACCTATAGTGCTTCATATCTTAAATGGTATAAATTCCGCCTTTGTCCTCTTTGTGTTCAATTTACCCCTTATCAAAATTGCGAGGATGCAATTTTTGTAAGGTGGGTGGATTGTAACACCCCGCTCCCAGAATACGTACTTAGTTGCGTATTCAGATTTTTCGATCGTATTTTTTGATTTACTTCCTGTATTGTTTTGCATTATGAATTGTTTATATGATTGTTTTGTCTTGAATCCGGATTCGTGGACTCGGATTCAGCCCTAGTCTGAACCAGGGACCCGATCCTAGAGTATTACTTGATTTGGTCCTTCCGGTATTCAGATTTGACCGATTTCAGTTTAAAACATCGTTTTTCTAATATTTTAGATTTTTCATGATTTTTTGGGAATTTTTCTGAATTAAATTGAAAATCTTCAAAACCGGTGTCGACCAGTGCCGCTGACCGATTCTCAGATTTTTAATTTACAAACTGATTCGAATTACTAGAAGTGCCTTTTTACATTATTTCTTAAAATCACATTTCCTATCTAAATACTTTTTCTGAGGATTTTATGAATTATGAAAATTCCACCGGATTCGGTGTCGGCCAGTATCGCTGGTTGATTCCAGGATTTTTAGTTTACAATCGGAATTGAATTTCTGAATTCCGCTTTTGCATAGTATCTTAGAATCGTGTTTTCTTCCTTACTACATTTTCTGAGATTTTTTAGAATTTATCAAATCCGGCCGACCCGTGTAGACCGATATCGGCGGTTGACTTCCGATTTTTAATTTGAAAATGGGATTTTATTTCTGAAACTGATTTCATATTATTCCTCAGGATGACGTTTTCTCTACCTCTGGGTATTTTTGGGGATTTTTCTGGAACAGTCGACATTTCGCGACCATATTATAATATTATTATTTTATCTTTTCTTTCTTTCTTTCTTTCTTTCCTTTTCTTTTCCCTCAACCGACTTCACCAACGCCACCTCACCCCCTCATTTAATTCCTTTCCCATCCATTTCTCTCTTTCCCATCAATCTCTCCTTCTCATTTTCCTTTTCTTTTTCTTTTCTTTTTCTTTCTCCTTCTCCCTTCTTTTCTTTATCTTCTTCTTCTTCCCTTATGGTGGCCAACGACCAAGAGCCAGGCCGACGCCCAACCGGCCACCACCGTCGGCGCCTCCGGCCACCACGGCGCTGGCGAGGAGACCCCAAACTCCGGCCGTCTTCTTCCCCTCTCTCCTTTTCTTTTTATTTCTTTTTATTTCTTTCCTTTCCTCCCCTAGATCCGGCCACCACCGTCACTTACGCCATCTCGCCGCCGACCCCAGGCCGGCGGCCTACTCCGGCGAAGCCTTCCTCCTCCTCTGCCCTCTGGCCGCGCTTCCGCGGCCAGAGCTTGGCCAGGCCAGGGCAGCGGCCCTGGCCGTGACCCAGTTGGAGGGAGGGGGCTGCTGCCCCCTCCCTGTCTTTCCCCTGGGGTGGCCACCGGCCACCCCAGCTCCCGGCGCCCCGCCGGCGCTCCGCCGGCGGTCGGCTGCCTCGCCCAGCCAGGGGGCTTCCAGCCCCCTGTGCATGTGAAGGGGGGCTGCTGCCCCCCTGTTCTCTCTCTCCCCCTTGATCTCCCTCTCTCCCCCTTCTTGTGGGCGCCGCCGGCGGCCAGGGCCGCCGCCGGCTAGGCCCCTGGCCGGCAGAGGGCTGGCCAGGTCTTCCAGGGCCACGGCCCCGTGGGCCCTCCTCGCGTGGAGAGGGGCTGCGTGAGCAGCCCCTGTTGTCATCTCTCTCTCTCTCTCTCTCTCTCTCATCTCTCTCTCTCTCTCTCTCTCTCTCTCTCTCTCTCTCTCACCCCCTCTCCCTCTCTCTCTCTCAAGATTCTCTCCTCTCTCTAACTCACTCTTTCTCTCTCTAGATCTCCCCCTCTAGTTCTCTCTTTCTCTCTCTAGATTCTCTCTCTAGGAATCCCTTTCTCTCTCCATCCCTTTTTCTCTCCTGTACTGTCTCTCCTTATCTCCCTGTCTCTCTCTGTTTAATTGCTGACGCGGATCTCACTCCCGCGTCCAGGCAATCCCTTGACGCGGATCTTCGCGTTCTTGTATCAACGCGACGCGGAGTTCATGCTCGCGTCTGCGTTCTCCTCGCGTCCTAACTTGAACGCGGGTCTCGAACCCCGCGTTTAAGGCACTCCCGAATCTGTGATTCCCGCGTCTGCTATTCCCGCGACGCGACTCCCGCGTCTGCGCCCCCGCGTCTCACTCTCATAAGCCCGCGTCTCCCTGTGTCCCTTTCTCTCTCTAGGTTTCTCTCTCTAACTCTTTCTCTCTCCTCTCACTTTCTCTCTCTTCATAATTATATTATTTTATGGCGCGTGTGCGAGTTCCCGGGATTTCGGAGTTTCCAGCTTTTCTGAAGATTTAGGCGAGTGTCCTCGCTCTCGCCTCCATTTGGGTTTCCCCGCTTTGTCGGGTCGACATGTATTTTATTTCATGTTTCTATGTATTCTGTTTTGAGCTGAGTCCCTGTATCTGTGTATGGCCGAGTGCCAATGACTGGACATGTATTGCTCTGTGACGAATGCTTGTATTAGGGTAGTTTCATTCTTGTACATATACCATGCCTGTGATGTATTTTACTGCTTTATACTATGCGTGGCCGACCCTTCAGCCTCCGGTTCCTCACTATCTCGAAAGAGGTGTGATTGGGATCGTCAGGTTTCTCATTCAGCCTCCGGTCTCTCACTATCTCGAAAGAGACGTGATTGGGATCGTCAGGTTTCTCAGCTCCGTCTGGTGAGCATACTTAGCGCTCAGCGCTTTATTCACTAAATTCATTTAGGCGAGATACTGCCGGATTTTCTACTCGTATCTTAACCGAGTTGTCCCGGTAACCTCGCAGAGCGCATTAGTGTCTAAACTCTGTTCGCTGCCTGTGCCTCCAGCTTGTTCTGCTCCGCCTGGTTATCATGATCAGCGTTCAGCACTTTACCACTAGATTCGTCTAGGCGAGATGCTGCCGGAATTCCTACTCACACCTTAAGCCGAGTTGTCCCGGTAATCATGCCAGACGCTCCAGTGTTAAATACTGTTTGTTGTCTGTACACTCCAGCTTGCTCAGCTCCGCTTGATTGTGCTCAGCTACTATTCTACCACATGCCCTGTTCTTACCTGACATGTTAACACTTGACATGCTTTATACATGCTACTATTTAACTCCTGTTTGTACCACCTGACAACTGTTGTGTTATCACCTGACAACTGACATGCCACTACTTGGCAAGACCCCTTGTTATGACATGACTTGCCACCGGACTAATATCAATCTCTTGACATGACTGGTTACCTGTCTAATATCATCCTCCTGTCATGCTATCACTTGACACCCGACATGATATACTTGACTCTCGTGATTATCACGATAACGGGAATGATGACCTGACATCTTGATAGTACAAACTGTACTCCTGTTACACATGTGATACCTTATAGTACGAACTAGTACTCCTGACATACATGTATTCCTGATAATCCTGACTTGCTCTTGCTCATTCCCGAAATCTGATAATCATCTAATAAACCATAAAACTGGACAACTTGCATCGGGTCGGGGGAAACTTGCGGCTATCAATATGTGTTCGTGTTTACAGTGGTACTAGGCATGTTGTGCAACTAAAACTTTCGGTCTAACCTGTGGGCCTCCAGGTGACCGAGGGGAGTGCTGGCTCCCTCCTTCTTGGTACCATCTTGATAAGGGCATGATATAAGACCCTCCTGAGGCCTTACGGCCGGTTTCATACACCAGCGATGGAACGTCCTGGGTCGTGGTCCCGGGCATGTACGGGACCCACTGTAAACATAGTTCGTTGATACCCCCGCTGGTTTCCAATAACAACCTTGCTTTACTCGGATGTGGATATATGTGTGCTGGGACGCTACTTCACATATCTAGACATCAGGGTAAGACGAGTAATAATAATAATAAGGTGCCAAGATAATAATCTGCTCTTTAAGTTGTAAGTAGAAGTATGTGGAATGGACGCATACTGAAACCTGCAACTTAGACGGCTATGAATCTGTGATATGCCTCGCCATATTTGCTTGTACTGGATTTTACTTCGGATTTCCGGTTTTATGATTATATTATATTTGCTGCTCATACCCTGCTTTACCACTTGTATCCTATTCCACCAGTCTCCTGATCTTGTCTTATCATACCACGAGTACTTCCTGCTTGATATCACTTATCATGTCTACTTCTCCTGCATGCTTCTGCTCACGACACGGTTTTCAATGTATGATTATGATTCGTTTTTATCGATACACATATGCTTATCTCAGCACGCCATCTGGCTTTTGTATCACCACTCGCCTGGGGAGTTTCATCTGACTCCCCTGGATCCTCATGTCCAGGTCCTGGAGCTTGGAGCATGTCGGAGCTTGGAGCTTGTAGAATCCCAGTTGCTGACCTGTAATGCGCAGCGGTAGCGTGGATCTCCAGCAGATCATCCAGAGCTCTATCCTCCCAGGCCCCCTGTGCGCCTCTCGAGTTTTCCTTTTGTAAACTCGTGAGTGCCTGTGTACTGTTCATACTTGTATATCTCTTTGTAATCTCGCAATTGCGCATATCAGTGATGTAATATTCATGTAATATTGGATCACCTCTGGTGATAACTTTGTAATTGTACTCATATGTTGGAATGTATAATGCACCACTTGCTTCCGTACTCTGATTCTTGTCTGTACTAATGCTTAGCGTATATACGTGAGGGTATTTCTGACCTGCGTATATACGTCGCAGTAACGTCTCCGTACCCGCCGGATCGGGGCGTTACATATAGCCTCGGTGGCTTTGTAAGGATTGAGAGAGGAGTTCGGTACTCCTATAGTGGATTGGAAATCCTACACGGTGGTGTAGACGGGGATGTAGAGCTAGGGGCTCGAACCTCGAAACATATCCGTGTGTTTGTGTTTGATCCAATATCTCTCAACTCTCTCTCATTTATTTGTGCAAAGCATCATACATAACATCATATCATATTTGCTTGTGTTGAGCATAATTCATATCATACATATCTATTTGCTTGTGTTGCCTTGCATATATTCTTATTGCTATTCATCCTTATTTGCTTGGCTTGCTTGTGTGTGTGCCTAACTTATATTTAACCAACAGAGCTTCACATAGCACCTCATCCCATTCAAGGGGAATCAAGAGGAGTTAGTCCAGAGCCCTTCACGGGGATTTCGGCTACACTTGTTGTGTTGTATTAAGTTTGTGCATAATTTGCATTAGCTTCCGCATTTAGCGCACTTAGTTTTGCATTAAGTTTTAGATTAGCACTAACACCTATTCACCCCCCCTCTAGGTGTTCCCTTTTCAAGACGTTTCTTAATTAAATAACCACCAACATTCGGGCTTTCGGCCCTTAATCCCTTTCCTAAACACTGATTTTGGGAGTCAAATTCCAACACTTTTCCCCCTTAGGATAATCCCCTAATTGAGTCCGAGATGTCCCTAGGGCCAACGTCTACTCATTTTTAGTTAGGCTTGGGTTAGTGAGTGCTTGGAATCTGATTTTTGGGCCAAGGAACGGTGATTAAATCCCCACCTTATCTTGTTATGGGTTGGTACCCTTAAGATTAGTTTGTACAAGTGTACAAGATATGTAAAATAAGATTCACTCAAAGCGATAAAAATCACCAAGAGATGAGTCCTATTCTAGATGCAATGCGAACGTACCTTGCTCCAGCACTCTTCAACAGTAAAAATAAATGAATTAAAAAGACACGTACCTAAAATGCAAATGTCTAATCAATTTTTTATCTTTTTCAACAAGTATTTTACTGTTGGTTTATTAGCAGGCTTTTGGTGATGGCATATAAGAAAATAAATTGCTTGGTGATGGCATATAAGAAAAAATAAATTGCAGAAAACTAGAATTTTGCAAGTCAAGTAGCCCTGCAAAAAAACAACTTTATTAGTCAACTCCTTTTTGCCGCGGATCAGCGGCTTTGGCCGAGAAAATGCGGCAAATCAGAGGGCACTTGGTCTCTACTTTCTAGAGCAGAGGCCCAAGACCACTTATATGTTACTGCAATCTTATTTTCCTACTTTGCTTGCCCTATAACCTGCAATAGAGAAGAAAGTTCGTTTTAGTTCTAAAAAATTTTCAATAAAAATCAGATTTCAATAAAAACGTTACCCTCCCCGGCAACGGCGCCAAAAATTTTATTGTAGCTTTACCTGCACACAGAATACAGAATTTCAGATTTAAGAATAAATATGTGCAAGTGCTCAATTCTTACCGCTATAGCAAGTGGCTATGCGGGTCGTGATCCACAAGGAGGGCTTGCGATGGAAGCATTCAAGGTTCTTGTTGAAATCTTTGTGAAGAAAATGAAAGTTCTTCTTTGTTTTAAGAAATAAAATGAAAGAAAAGTTAAAGGTTAAAGTTAAAAAGAAAGCGATAGATGAAGAAGGTGGAGAAAACCAGAGAATGACTATATACAAATGAATTGGAAAAAAGAGTGAAAACGATTTGGAAGATGTGGTTAAAGAAATCGTGTTGGCGATCTATGCTAAAGAAATAAAAGAAAAGAAAGAAGGTTGAAGAAATACTTACCTAATTTGATTGATGACTTACCTTGAAACCTTGCATGTTCTACCTTGCTTGGAGGCGTTCAACGCATAGATCATAGGATCGAGCTCAGTCCCCGTTCGCATTATATCATCAAGCGGCGCAAGAATGAAGTGATACGGATCTTGAGGAGGAGAACGTCTTCATGAACTATCGTTGGCACTCACAAAGGCTTTTGTATACTTATACTTCTGGATTCACTTGCAAGCTCATCAAAAACAAAAGAGGTAAAGTAGAAAGAGGAAGAAGAAAACAAAAGTAAATACGAACATTGATTGGTCACTATTGTTGCATATTTAATGTCACATTTCCATACTTATTTTAGAATAAAAGCCTGCATTGTCCTAATTAATTGTTTGATTTATTTGCAGGCCCAATCCTTAAGGAGATGAAGAGAAATGAGCCCAAAAGCCCACCAGAATTCTGAATTAAAAGAGTTAATTCGCACACATAAAATCAGGGCAAAATCAAGAGGTTGAAACCGGTTGAGAAGAATCCTCTCAGAATCGATCGGTTAAAGCCATGAAATCCAAGGCCATTTCGTCAGAATCCGGAGCTCCAACGACAAAACTAACAAAGGATAAAGTCAGAAGAAGACCCCGGACAGACCCACCAACAGGGTGTGGCACTTGGCCACACCCTTGCAGCGGAAACGCGGCAAAAGCCGCGTTTCCGCGGCAATCCTGGGGAGTTACGGGGAGCGTGAACTCCCCCGACCTCCCGGGATCTTGGTTTTTAGGGTTTCTGCCTATAAAAGGCCATATTGTGCACTGAAAATGGACGAAAAATGCAGAGTTAGGATTTAGCTTAGTTTTCATTTCTTAGTTTAGGTTTTTAGTCTTTCTTTTTATGTAATTTTAGTTTTCATCTATGTAATTCAGAGGAGAATTTTGTTTGATGCTAAACCTGCACAAAAATACGAGATTATAGAATTTAAGAAAGGAGATGTGCAAGTGCTCAATTCTTCCGCTATAGCAAGTGGCTATGCGGGTCGTGATCCACAAGGAGGGTTTGCGATGGAAGCTTTACAGTTTTTATTGAAATCGTTATGAATATAAGCGAAAGTTCTTCTCTGTTTTTAAAGTTAAGAAAAAGAAAAAGAAAGTTATAGTTAAAGTTAGAAGAATATGAAAGATGAAGAGGGTGGAAAAATCAGAAAACGGCGAAAGAAAGCGACAAGAAGAATGAAAACGATTTGGAGGAAGTGGTGTTTGTGATTTAGTTTACAGAAATAAAAGAAAAGAAATAAAAACAATTGCTTACCTTCTTTTCGTCAAAAGCTTACCTCGAGTTTTCAGCAACGATTTTACCTTGAAGTGGAGGCATTCAGCGCATAGCCCATAAGATTCGAGTATTGGTCTTCGTCCACATTACATCATCAAGACTACTTCAAGAATGAAATGATACAGAGAGAGACTCTATTCCATCGTAATGAGCTATCGGTGGCACTCGCAATTGCAAGGCTCTTTCGATGCTTTTAGACTCACTTGGAAGACGATTGTACGAAAAAGAAAAGTAAAATAGAAACGAAGAAGAAAAAGAAGACTAAATAGAAGTGCATACACAAAAAGAACACCGATTCGATTTCATTACAATCAAAGAAAAGAAATAAGTCTTACACCGGTGTCACTCCAGCTCAAGCTTCAGTCTTGTTCTTCGATGCAAGTCGATCTCCTCTGAATTACATAGATGAAAACTAAAATTACATAAAAAGAAAGACTAAAAACCTAAACTAAGAAATGAAAACTAAGCTAAATCCTAACTCTGCATTTTTCGTCCATTTTCAGTGCACAATATGGCCTTTTATAGGCAGAAACCCTAAAAACCAAGATCCCGGGGAGGTCGGGGGAGTTCACGCTCCCCGTAACTCCCCAGGATTGCCGCGGAAACGCGGCAAAGCCGCGTTTCCGCGGCAATCCTGGGGAGTTACGGGGAGCGTGAACTCCCCCGACCTCCCGGGATCTTGGTTTTTAGGGTTTCTGCCTATAAAAGGCCATATTGTGCACTGAAAATGGACGAAAAAGGCAGATTAGGATTTAGCCTAGTTTTAATTCTTTGTAGTTTAGGTTTTTCTTTTCTTGTTATGTAATTTGGATGTAAGTTAGGGTAGAAGAAGATTCATGTAAGTAAGAGAGAGAGGCTGAAGTTGAGAGTGACACCGACGATGTATCCTCCTCCTTTCTTTCATGATTTCAGTAAGCAATAAAGGTAACATTTGTTTATGTTTGTATCTTTACTTTCCGTTTTGTTTTGCTTTCCTCTCCTCCTTCTACTTTACCTTGGTTGTGTTTGATTGAGTGTACAAGTGAATTCCAAAGCAAGTAGAACTAAGCTACGTGAGAGCCAGCGATAGTTCATGAAGACGTTCTCCTCTTCCAAGCTCGCATCACTTCGTACTTCATATGCTTGACGATATAATGTGCACGGGGACTGAGCTCGAGCTTATGATCTATGCGTTGAACGCCTCCGAAGCAAAGGTAGAACATGCAACGGTTTCCAGGTAAGTCATCACTCAACCTCGGTAAGTATCTCTTTCCTTTTCTTTTCTTTCTTTAGTATAGATCAACACCACCTCCTCCAACTCTTTCTTCTCCACTTCATTGTACATAGTCGCTTTTCTTGTTTTCTGATTTCCACCTTCTTCAATCTTTCACTTTCTTCTAATTTTAACTATAACTTTCTTTTTCTTTTTCTTACTTTAAAAACAGAGAAGAACCTTCGCTTATTTTCATAAGATTTCAATAAAACTGTAAACGCTTCTATCGCAAAACCCTCCTTGTGGATCACGACCCGCATAGCCACTTGCTATAGCGGAAGAATTGAGCACTTGCACATTCCTTTCTTAAGTTCTATAATCTCGTATTTTTTGTGCAGGTTTTGCCTCAATCAAATTTTGGCGCCGTTGCCGGGGAGGGTAACATGTTTTTTATTGAAATCTGAATTTTTTTTTTTTTTTTTTTGAAATCTGAATTTTTTTTAGAACTAAACGAATTTTCTTCTCTGTTGCAGGTTCAGGGCAAGCAAAGCTAAAATTAAGGTTGCAGTAACATATAAGTGGCCTGGGCCTTTGCTATAGAAAGCAGAGACCAAGGGCCCTCTGAATTGCCGCATTTCCACGGCAAAAGCCGCGGATCCGCGGCAAGGACGAGTTGACTACTAACAGATTTTTGCAGGGCTGCTAGCTTTGCAAATTATAGTTTTCTGCAATTATTTATTTCTTATATGCCATCACAAAAACCTGCTAATAATCACAGTAAAAAGTTTGTTGCAAAAGTTAAAAATTGATTAGACGTTTGCATTTTAGGCACGCGTTCTTTTCAATTCATTTATTTTTTTTTACTGTTGAAGAGTGCTGGAGACAAGGTATGTAAGCATAGCATATAGCATAGGAAACATTCTTGGGTGATATTTGCTTTTGAATGTTACTTTCTTTATCTTGCACACCTTGCACAAAATCATCTTAAGGGCACTAACCCATAACAAGATAAGGTGGGGATTTAATCACCCTTCCTTAGCCCAAAAATCAGAATCCAAGCACTCACTAACCCAAGCCTAACCTAAAATCGAGTAGACGTTGGCCCTAGGGACATCTCGGACTCAATTAGGAGATTATCCTAAGGGGGAAAATGTTGGAATCTAACTCCTGCAAAATCAGTGTCTAGGAAGGGATTGAGGGCCGAAAGCCCGAAGGTTGGTGGTTATTTAATTAAGGAACGTCTTTGACGGAAAACTCCCACCAACCTTGCCCTGACCTGGCTGATTAGCTTGTGGTTAAAGTCTACATTAGACCTCCCGTGGACAGTCTAACCAGTTAGGAGTCGTCTAGGTCTAGGTCTACCCTAACTTAGGTTAGAATTTTTTTTCCCTTGTTTGTTATTTGTTTGTTTTTCTTTCTTTTGTTTGTATTCCATTGTGTGATATGGCTTATAATAATAATTTTTTCAACTATAATAATAATCCATATTACACATCAAACTCTTTTTCGGATATTACCACCGGCATATCATGACTTTAACCAACCTAGTGTGCCGGATTGGTCTTATCCGAATCAATATGACCCATACCCCCCATCTAATAACTATAATTTCCATAATGATTTCAACTCTTCACCGAGTCAGTGGGGATTCAACTCCCCCGAGCATAATTTCCAACCACCTTGCCCTCCTTCTCCACCCAGTCCACATTATGTTCAGATTCATACTCAGTTCCACCGTCCAAAATAGGAAACCATAAATTTTGGAACGGAGTATGCGTGAGTCCAAACACAAATCCCAAAATCTGATGGACTCACAATTTCAATACCACTTCCAAGACAACTCTTCATCTTTTCATCAAAATAATGAACCCATCAATTATGAAAAGATGCTAGAAGCCATGACTCATGCTCAAAATGCTAGAAATCGTGACATAGATATGATGGTCGAATCCTACGTTCCCACCGTCCTGATGTCACTTACCATTCTGTTAGAGCCAAAGAGTCATGTTGTTTTGGAAATCAAGATTCTATTTCAGAACAACCATTTGAACTTACCCAAACTCCAAATTTTGAAAAAGATATTGACAGTTTGGCAAGTTATTCCTTCATGAAATAGAACTTGAGAATGAATATGATCTTGAACCCCAACTTAGTGATTCAATGCTTCTTCCTGATTCAATAATGACTCCGGTATCTTCACCTGATTTCGATCTTTTCCCCGAGTCAACATTGGATCCTGTACCAATCCATAATGAAATTGAATCACCCATCTGTGAGGATCATATTGAACTTGACCAATTATACACTCTTGAAGATCCTATTGACAAATTGGCAAGTTCTCAATTTTTTGATATTGAAGTCAATGAGATATGTGACCTAGATTCTCATATCTGTGATCCAGTTCAACTTTCTGAATCAATCTTGACTCCTGTTGTGTTACCAAACTTGAGTAATGTTTTAGAGTCAGTTTTGATTCCTCCACCTATCATTCATGAACTGGAATCACCCACATTAAGTCACATTCCATTGTTAGAAAATGCATGTGGACTGGAGTTTCAATTTCTTGACTTGGACCCAATTTCTGAACCTATTTCGACTCCTGAACCTTTACTTGACTTAAGTCACCTTCCTGAGTCGGTATTAGTTCCTGTCCTTCCTGAGTCCAAGTCAACTGTTCTATCATTTCATACTCCATTCTGGGACGAGGCGGTTGACAAATTTGACTCCGAAATCAATTATGGAATTTGGAAATTAGATGGGGTTAAATTTTTAATAAAATCCTTCATGGATATATCTTTTTAATGGGTTATATTAAAGATAGTGCTGGTGGGTTCCTCCGAGACCCAAGAAAAGTTGATTGGGCCACGTTTCGTGGACCATCAGACCACACCGGAACCACCACCTTAAGGTAACCTTTCCTTCCCTTTCTTCTTTTTCATGCATCTATGCATTAATTCATACATTGAGGACAATGCATGAGATAGGTGTGGGGGAGGGGTCTAACATAACTTTTCTTTTTTTTAAAAAAAAATAATAATATAATAAATAAAAAAAATTGACATTTTTCTTTACTTTTAAAAACTTTTTGAAAAATAGAAACAATATTTTGACTTATTTTTTGTAAGAAATTAAGTTAATTTTAAGGAATAGGAAATCCAAATTAGGATTTCTTATACTTGGTCAAAATAAGATTATTTGTTTTGATTTATAGAGTTAGGAAGATAATTTGTCAAAGTAATTTGGTCTTGATCTTTACCTTGATGAAATATGCACACTTCATACACTTACACACTTAGGGTTCAAAAACAAAGATTCTTATGCCTTATAAAATATATATATATATATATATATATATATATATATATAAATATATGAATAAGTCTAATTATCGATTAGCTAGGTGCTTTGGCCTAAGCAAGCCTTAGTATTTATGCTAAAGATAATTAGATAAGTTTGAAAGAAAAAAAAAGAAAAAAAATGAATAAATCTAATTATTGATTAGCTAGGTGCTTTGGCCTAAGCAAGCCTTAGTATTTACGCGAAAGATGATTAGATCCTCTGATTAAGCTGGGTATTTGTGCCTAATAAAGCATAAGTATTCACGCCTAAAAGGGATTCATATAATAAAATCCTTAGTTTTGTGGCCTTGTTTGCTCGAGTCCTTAAGTCCTAGGGGTGTCTTCTCACCTGGTGCCCTAAGACCGTCTGGTTTGGGAGTCATCGATTAAAGGCTTGTTACATGGGCAGATTAGAAAGCCTAATAGAACTAAGGAATAATACCACAAAAAAAAAGTATATATAAATAAATAAGGCATAAGAGTTAGAGTTAATGAACCCTTAGTAAACTTCACAGTCACGATGGTGCATACGACTCAGGGTAAAAAGAGACTAGATGAGAAGTACAATTTGACTCCTTACTTTGATTGATAACAAATTTTTGAATAGAGACTAAGTTTAGGAATGAAAAATTCGATTTTCCTATAACTTATAGATTGCTTAGATCTTACAATCATATTTCAAATATTTTTCTCTTTCAAAATGCTTTTCGAAAATACTAACTCTTTATTTCCCTTTCTTTATGGATTTTGTGGGTGCAATCCGCTGAAAACCCTCACGAGACAAAACTCGTCCTCTAGGGGGAACCTAGAGGTTTAACGGCTTGTTGCACATGCTCAGTGCAATCGCGTGACCTGCGAAAGTGGTCTAATAATCTCTAGTATAGTTTAGTTGTTTTGCTCGAGGACGAGCAAAAGATAGGTATGGGGGTGTGATTGGTCACTATTGTTGCATATTTAATGTCACATTTCCATACTTATTTTAGAATAAAAGCCTGCATTGTCCTAATTAATTGTTTGATTTATTTGCAGGCCCAATCCTTAAGGAGATGAAGAGAAATGAGCCCAAAAGCCCACCAGAATTCTGAATTAAATCAGAGTTAATTCGAACACATAAAATCAGGGCAAAATCAAGAGGTTGAAACCGGTTGAGAAGAATCCTCTCAGAATCGATCGGTTAAAGCCATGAAATCCAAGGCCATTTCGTCAGAATCCGGAGCTCCAACGACAAAACTAACAAAGGATAAAGTCAGAAGAAGACCCCGGACAGACCCACCAACAGGGTGTGGCCAAGTGGCCACACCCTTGCAGCGGAAACGCGGCAAAAGCCGCGTTTCCGCGGCAATCCTGGGGAGTTACGGGGAGCGTGAACTCCCCCGACCTCTCCGGGATCTTGGTTTTTAGGGTTTCTGCCTATAAAAGGCCATATTGTGCACTGAAAATGGACGAAAAAGGTAGATTAGGATTTAGCCTAGTTTTAATTCTTTGTAGTTTAGGTTTTTCTTTTCTTGTTATGTAATTTGGATGTAACTTAGGTAGAAGAAGATTCATGTAAGTAAGAGAGAGAGGCTGAAGTTGAGAGTGACACCGACGATGTATCCTCCTCCTTTCTTTCATGGTTTCAGTAAGCAATAAAGGTAACATTTGTTTATGTTTGTATCTTTACTTTCCGTTTTGTTTTGCTTTCCTCTTCCTCCTTCTACTTTACCTTGGTTGTGTTTGATTGAGTGTACAAGTGAATTCCAAAGCAAGTAGAACTAAGCTACGTGAGAGCCAGCGATAGTTCATGAAGACGTTCTCCTCTTCCAAGCTCGCATCACTTCGTACTTCATATGCTTGACGATATAATGTGCACGGGGACTGAGCTCGAGCTTATGATCTATGCGTTGAACGCCTCCGAAGCAAAGGTAGAACATGCAACGGTTTCCAGGTAAGTCATCACTCAACCTCGGTAAGTATCTCTTTCCTTTTCTTTTCTTTCTTTTCTTTTCTTTCTTTAGTATAGATCAACACCACCTCCTCCAACTCTTTCTTCTCCACTTCATTGTACATAGTCGCTTTTCTTGTTTTCTGATTTTCCACCTTCTTCAATCTTTCACTTTCTTCTAATTTTAACTATAACTTTCTTTTTCTTTTTCTTAACTTTAAAAACAGAGAAGAACCTTCGCTTATTTTCATAAGATTTCAATAAAACTGTAAACGCTTCTATCGCAAAACCCTCCTTGTGGATCACGACCCGCATAGCCACTTGCTATAGCGGAAGAATTGAGCACTTGCACATTCCTTTCTTAAGTTCTATAATCTCGTATTTTTTGTGCAGGTTTTGCCTCAATCAAACATAAAACAAAACATTTACCTTTATTACTTGCAGAAACAATGGAAGAAAGGAGGAGGGTACATCGGTGTCACTCTCAACATAAGCCTCTCTCTCTTACTTACATGAATCTTCATCTAACCTAAGCTTACATACAAATTACATAAAAAGAAAAGAAAAACCTAAACTACAAGAAATGAAAACTAGTCTAAATCCTATCTTTGCATGGTCGTCCCATTTTCAGTGCAAATACAGGCTTTTTATAGGCAAAACCCAACTTACAGGATCCTGGGGAGATCGGGGGAGCAAACGCTCCCCCTAACTCCACAACCGAGCAGCGAAAACGCGGCTTTGGCCGCGTTTCCACGGCCAGGGTTGGCCAGGTGGCCACACCCTGTTGGTGGGTCTCCCCAGCGTCTCGTTCTGTCTTTATCTTGGGTTGGATTTGCAGTTTAGCTCCGAGATTTTGAAGAAATGGCCGTTGATCTTTGCTTCAACCGATCGATTCTGAGAGGATTCTTCTCAACCGATTTTCAACCTCTTGATTTTGCCCTGATTTAGTGAGCTCGAATTAATTCTGATTTAATTCAGAATTTTGGTGGGCTTTTGGGCTCATTTCTCTTCATCTCCTTAAAGAATGGGCCTGCAAATAAATTAAACAATTAATTAGGACAATGCAGATTTTATTCTATAATAAGTATGAAAATATGATACTAAATATGCAACATTAGCGACCAATCACTGCCAACCCTTCACCAAACTAATAAACAAGAGAGTCTCATTCATTTGAGACAGTGCTTGCCAACAAGTGTTCAAAGAGATCTAGGAGTATCTCACACATCTGCCCGTTCTTGTAGCTCCAGTATCAGAAAATCTTTCCTGTTATATGTTCGAGCTATGGATCATTCCCTAGGAGCTCAAAACAATGATCAAAATTATGAACATGCAATCAACTACCTGAGTAGAGCAATGATTAGGGCGTAGCACCGTTACATCCCAATCACGAAAGATTGCTTAGCCTTAGTCTTCGCCATCCAGAATATGTGACATTACCTTGTGGGGCAACACATTCATGTCATTTCTCTAGAGATAATCCCTTGCGATTACTCATGATAAGAACATCTTCACTGTATTGCAGATTAGCAAAATGGGTCATATTGCTCTCAGAGTATGAGATGCAATTCATGCTACAAAAGGCGATCAAAGGTTAAGTTGTTGGTAGATTTTCTGGCCGATCATCCAGTCCCAGGAAGTTTAAAACTTTATGATGATCTCCCAGACGAGATCGCAGAAGTTAATGTGACCCACGTCTCCCCAAAAGAATAAGTGTGGCAACTATTCTTCGATGGAGCATCAAGAACAGGTCTTGAGGGAAATGTCATCGCAGGTGTGGGGGTGGTACTCATTTCCCTACATAATTACATGATCCGTCATGCATTCTCATTAACCGAGTCGTGTTCCAATAACAATACGGAATGCAATGCTCTCTTGATCAGGATGCAACTTGCTGAAGAGATTAGAGTCAAAAATCTCGAAACGTACGGTGATTCAAAACTCATTGTCAACCAGGTTCGCGGGGAGTACGAAGTCCGGCTGAAGACTTAGTGCCCTATCACAATGCAACCATTGAAATAGAAGAAAAGTTTAAAAGTTTCTACATTAACCATGTATCACATCAGCAAAATGCGCATGCAGATGCATTGGCGTCTCTCACTACTTTATTGCCTTTCCAGCCGGAGCCACAGAGAGAGTGCTTATCTATAGTCGTTATTTGTATTATTGCAAATTTGGCCTTGAAGATAGTAAAACTCCAAAGGAAACCTTAAAGTTAAAGAGGTTCTTGAGACTTCGACAAGTCTCGAACCCAGGGATTGGCCATTCCATTACATTGATTTCGTCTTGTATGGCATATTGCCTGACGACCCCAAGGAGGCTGCTGCCATCAGAAGAAAAGCTCCTCGGTTCTATTACAATGCAATCATGTGAACATTGTATCGCCAGTTGTATAATGGAATCTTACTCTTATGCCTTTCACACAAAGAGGCACAATAGGCACTCAAAAAATCTCATGAAGGTACATATAGAGCTCACCAACCTGGCCCTAAACTAGGAGATCGATTGCGAAGACTTGGCTACCACTGGCCGAAGATGATTTCTGATGCCATCACCTACGCTAAGTGGTGTCATGCTTGTCAGATCCACGGTGATTTCGTCCATCAAGCATCGGGACGTCTTCATCCAACATCTTCTTCATGGCAATTTGAGATGTGGGGAATGAATGTTATCAGACCCATCAGCCCTTCAATAACCAAAGGACATCACTTCATCTTGGTCATAACAGACTACTTCTCTAAGTAGGAGGAAGCTATTTCCCTGAAGAAAGTAAGGTATCAGATATGATCAAGTTCATCAAGCATCACATGCTCTATCACTTTGGCGTACCCCGACGAATTGTCCATGACAACAAACCCTAGTTCGTTAGCCAAGCGTCTAGAGGTTCTGTAATAAATTTAGAATCTAGAGTATGTCTTCAACAACATACTATCCAACTGCCAACGGTCTTGCAGAAGCCTTTAACAAGACTATTGAAAAACTTCTCAAGAAGTTTGTCTCAAAAAGCCAGCGTGATTGGGATGACAAATTAGGCGAATGCCTCTGGGCTTACCGCACGACAGTTAGAATCCCCACAAAGGCTACACCATTTTTCTTGGTATCTGGATGTGAAGCTATACTTCCACCAGAGATCCAAATCCCATCTCTACGAGTTGCCTTGACAACCAGGATAACAGACGAGGAGAAGCATCGATTACACCTCCAAGAGTTAGAAGCTTTAGACAACAAATGTTTGCAAGCCTAACAATAATTCGAGCTTTAGCAAGCTTGAATTTTCAGAGCCTTTAATAAAAAAGTCAGAGAACGAATTTTCAAAAAAGGTGACCTTGTCTTAGCTGTCAGAAGACCCATGATTATGACACATAAGATAAAAAAATTCCAACCCAAATGGGAAAAATCATTTGTAGTAGAGTCAGTCTACTCAATTGGAGCATACCACCTTACAACTCCTGATGCCGATACCCTCTTGATGCCGATCAACGGCAAAATCTTGAAGAGGTACTATCCTTAAAGAGGCTTTTCTTATGATCAAGTGAACACAATATCTCTGATCAAAACTTCACCCTGATTACTCAGATGGATTGGGGTTTGAGATCCAAGATATTTGGGAGAGCACCAAAGAAAAGTTTTCTCATTCAACGGATCACATCACGGTCGATCGATGCCGAGCCAACTGAACATTGGTGACATTATGATGCATAATGTCAACATTGAAGGAACAAAGTTAGAAACTTTGGTTTTAGTTTTGTCACTCTTCTTATGATCAACTTAACACTACACCTCTGATCGAAGCTTCACCCTGACTAATTAGATGGATAAGGTTTGAGATCTAAGATGTTTAGAAGAGTGCCAAAGAAAAGCTTTCTAATTCAATGGATCACATCACGGTCGATTGGTGCTAAGCGACCGAATATTGGTGATATTATGATGCATGATGTCAATATTGAAGGAATAACAAAGTTAGAAACTTCACTTTTAGCATTATCACTCTTCTCATGATCAAATACACCTCTGATCGAAGGCTTTATTTTATCAATCAGATGGATTAGAGTTTGAGATCTAAGATGTTTAGGAGAGTGCTAAAGAAAAGCTTCCTCATTCAATGGATCACATCACGGCCGATTGATGCCAGCCAACCGAACATTGGTGACATTATGATGCATGATGTCAACATTGAAGGAACAAAGTTAGAAATTTTGGTTTTTGCTTTGCCACTCTACTCATGTTCAAGTTAACACTACACCTCTGATTGAAGTTTCACCTTGACCAATTAGATGGATAGGGTTTGAGATCCAAGATGTTTGAAAGAGTGCCAAAGAAAAGCTTCCTCATTCAATGGATCACATCACAGTCGATCGATGCCGAGCCGATCGAATATTGTGACTTTATGATGCATGATGTAACCATCGAAGAAAAGACCAAGGCAAAATGTCAAGTTTTTAGCCTTATCACTCTTCTCTAGTATATAGACATGCACCCATCTTCAACTGAGAAGAATAGGTCATATTTTGAAGTGAGCATGCCTAAGCAATAGTTTAGACACTCTTCTTTCTGATCATTCCTCTCGATCCAGAAAGATGGCTTATCTGGCCTGACTTTGTCATATGCAATGGTGGCATGCCTTCCTTCCCCTGTTAAATTGATCGAAGCTCAACCCAATGACAAGGCATCCAAGTAGTTAGATGAGCTGGCTGAATGAGTTTATCTGATGGGTTATCAAGTCAAACTCATTGAAGAAGATTCGTGATGCATTCTTGCACAACCTTTCCATTATTTTCACATTCATATCAAGATGTGGTGATCGATCGACTCTCATGGTGGATTGAATGAGTTTATCTGATGGCTTATCAAGCCAAACTCATTGAAGAAGGTTCGTGATGCATCCTTGCAGAACATTTTCATTATTTCACATTCATATCAAGATGATGTGATCGATTGACTCTCATGGTGAATTGAATGAGTTTATCTGATGGCTTATCAAGCCAAACTCATTGAAGAAGGTTCATAATGCACCCTTGCAGAATCTTTTCATTATTTTCACATTCATATCAAGATGAGGTGATCAATTGACCCTCATGATAGATTGAATGAGTTTATCTGATAGCTTATCAAGTCAAACTCATTGAAGAAGGTTCGTGATGCATCCTTGCAGAACCTTTCCATTGTTTTCACATTCATATCAATATGAGGTGATCGATTGACCCTTATGGTGGATTGAATGAGCTTATCTGAAGGCTTATCTAGCCAAACTCGTGAAGAAGGTTCGTGATGCATCTTTGCAGAACTTTTCTATTATTTTCACATTCATATCAAAGTATGGTGACTGAATGAGAATCAGAGAGGACTCCACTGAAAGTACACCTAGAGGGGGGTGAATAGGTGTAGTGCTAATCTTATGATAAATGATGTGAAATTAAAAACTAAATTGCAAACACACAATGTATAACCAAGAGTGAGTCCGAATTCCCTGTGAAGGGCTCTGGAACTACTTCTCATGATTCCTCTAGATTAAGAGTTGAGGTGCTTCAATAGCTCTCTTGATTAAATACAAGTGTGAGAACACAAACTATATCAAGCATGTATATGAATATGAATAATAAAAACAATAATGCAAGATGTAAAAGAGATGAGAGTTGAGAAAAAAGATCCAAACGCAAACACCGAGATATATTTCGAGGTTCGAGCCACTGCTCTACGTCCATGCCTTCACACAGAAGGATTTTCACTATGTCCACACAGGACCTTCCAGAACTTCACCGAGGAATTACAATTACAAATTGGGAGTACACAACTCTAATCTCTTTCTCCTATACATAAGAGGAAGGCACAAAGCCTAGCACAAAATAAAGAAAAGAAATACAACTTGGTGATCACTAAGGTCACAAACAATCTCTTGGTGATCTAAAGTGATCACAAACAATAGCCTCTCACAAAGAAGAACCTAGAGGATAGATTTGAAATGAATAGCTCAAGTATGTCAGTAAAATAAAGTTTTTGAAAAGAAAACACAAAGAAAAACTCTTGGAAAAAACTCTTGACAGATGAAGAAATGAAAACTCTAAACTTGATTTCCCAAAACTTTGTTTTCTTTGATTTTCCAAAAACTTTGAAACAAATAAAGATGAAGAATTTTAGCACAAAAACTTCTTTTAAAACTTGTTGAAAAAAATTTAAAGATGGGAAGTATAGCTCTTAGAAATCTTGTAGAAAATAGCCCCTAAAACCCATATTTATAGGGCCTAGAAAAATATAACTGTTGGGGTCAAAACCTGCCCAGAATGGGCTGTCGTTCGACCGCCGGGTTGACCAGACAATGGTAAAAAATTTGACCATTTGAGCCAGTCATTCGACTGCCCGGTCGACCCCCCAAAGCAAACAAGCTTGTCGATTGACCGCCCGGTCGACCGTGCCAAATGGAGACCTCTGGTCTCTTAGTCAGTCGATCGGCCAAATAGGCAAGGTCTATATGCACGTCTTGTGCACATCGGTTGACCGACCGGTCGACTGAGCTCTAGTCCGGTCGACTGGTCGGTTGACCACTAGAAGGATCAGAACAGGATTTTTAGCGGATGGAATCTAACTTGTTAAATCCTAAAAATTCCAATAAATCTTCATAAATTTCACAAAATAAGTTCTTATCAATACTTGAAGTGCAAATATGTGTGATAAAAAATTAACACATATTATAAACAATTTGAACTATTTTTGAATTACAAAAATTAAGCTTTAAACCGAAAGCTGTATTTTTTAAAAACATAAACTTTGAAATGGAAATCCGATTTTTTCAAACTTGTATAGATACAAAAACATGATATTTAAACACATATGAAGCATCGTGTGTATGGCTAGAATCCAATACACATGGTAAGTGATATATCTATGTTTTTGACATTAAATCTCTAAATAAGTTTTGTTAAAAACAAAACATAAAATCATGAACTAGAATCATCAAAATAAGTTTCTAAACATTATGAACCAAATAATGTATATGGATGAAATCCAACATACATGTAAACCATGTAAATTTGTTTTGATTCTATCTATTCATGAAAACCGAAAGATATATTCTTGAAAATCCGAAACGGTTAAACCAAAATTCAAAACTTTTGAACTTGTATATGTATACTTGAGCATATTAAAACTAAAATATCCTTGTACAAGATCTAAACTAAATAAATTTAGACCAAAGTCTTCTTGTCGATCTTCATCTCCAAGACGACTCGATCTAAATACGATTCATAGAGCTTCACTCCTCTTGAGTACTAGATGCGATCTTGACGCGCGAGCTCTTGAATCAACACGTATTAGGTTCCAAACTTGGCTTTGAATCCTTTATTGAAGCTAAATACCTACTAAGATCTTGATCAATAACTGAAATTACATAAACACAGGATCATTAGTAACTTAACTTCATAAGTTAGTCATCTCAAAATTAAGGTGAAGGGCCTTTGGGCTAACAATCTCCCCCTTTTTGATGATGACAAAAATTATAAGGTTATATATACATGGATTAAAGATAAGCTTCATAAAAGCTCCCCCTTAACTCACGCATAGCAAATAAATAAATAGATATTCAATGAAAGCTTAGATACCAATAAACAATGATAAAAAATGCAATAAGAATCATAAAACACATGTATATAGCATAAACAATTTATAAAATATGCATATATAAACCCTTAATAAAATATACATATATAAACCCAAACACATGTGTGTGTGTGTGTGTGTGTGTGTATATATATATAAACAATTAATAAAACATGCATATATAAATCCAAATTCTTCTTCCCTTTTTCGTCATCGTCAACAAAGGGGGGAAGAAAAATAAACAATACCAATAAAAATATATTTTTGTATCAATCAAAAGAAACCAATTGAAAGAGAAATAATCTTTTTACCAATTGATACCAATAAAAAGACATGATACCAATTGAAAGTAAATTTTAAACTAATTTTTTAGGAAAATACTAAAATCATTTTGCAATATAGATACCAATTTGAAAATAACACCAATTCAAGGTTATTGATACCAATATAAAAAATGTTAGCATTTTTCAAAATAAAATATTTTTCTTCCATAAAGAGGGGGAGTAAGATAAATATAATTGAAAGATAAATCAAGAATTTTTATCCCTTTTTATGAAATACTAATAATACTAATGCATAAGCTTGTAAAAATATCAATTATCATTAAGAATATGAATCAAGCTTAGCATAAAATAATTTGTGTTAAAAAGAATATGTATGAACATTTTAATCTAGTACAAGAAATCAATATATGCATGTATGATCAGAGCAATATAATATTAATTGAGATATGATGCATACATATATGGAAAACATGAGTATGAAATAATCAATTTTTATTAAAATTATGTATATCTCATAACATCTATCCTAGCATACACATGTTAAAAAGATATTCAATAAGAGCATACAAGGCATGGTCACCCAACAACTGCCATTATAGGGTAGAAGTTTTCAAAAACAATATTTTGAAAATAATTTTAATATATTTGAAAAACTCTACCAATTGAAGAATACGAAACTAGCTTTAAATTAATTTTGAAAACTAGCATGAAATACTTCAAGCAAGAAATAATACAAATATATATTCCATGATATATGAAAATTACACGAAAATTGACACTCAAAAATCTATAATACACATATATTCTTATGAAACAAAAATCATGAGTAAATACCAAACATAGAGTGTATGAGAATCATGTAATCAACAAAATCATGGAGATAAAACAATGAAGCTCAATTAAATTTCTTTATCATAAACATTAAAATCAAAAAGTTCAATTTTTTTATCAAAAAATAAAAAACTTCAAGGTATATGTATATTAAGTTAAAACAAAAAGTATACATACATATTCAAACATGAATTGAGTCCATAAAATAGTACAAGGCATGTCAATACAAGTGACCAAGGATAGAACATGTATATCTAATAGTTTAGAAAAAATTTATATATACATGAAACTAAACATATATTATGAAAATATGTACAAAATAGGGAATACAAGTGTAAATGTAAGAATTATCAAAACTTGGTTATACAAATACATCTAATGAGTACACATGAGCAATAAGGCATCCAAACATAAGAATCAAGTGTAACTCACTAATTGTATAGATATAAATACAAGTTTTAATGAAAACTATATTCAAACATGTAATCAAAACATGAAGCACAAGACATCAAAACATGGTTGAAAAACAAATATGATTATTAGTGTAAATGCAAATATTATTAACACTAGGATATACACAATAGCTAAACAACAATTGAGAACATAAAGATATGATCCATATAAGCATGGGTGTATCTCAAATACTATACATGTATATCAGAATCTAATAAATATTGCATTTAACATAATAAGCATTAAAATCATGACATGCTAAAAATCATAAATAAGAAAGCAAATAAAAAAGTAAGAAGGATAGAGATAGTTACCAACACCGGAAGGGCTAGTCTCTATTTCTCCAAACCATGGTGGTCCTTCCATCAAATCTCCTTGATAGTGGTGCATCCAAAGTTATGTCCATTTAGCTCGAAACGCATCTACCACCAGGCACTAATACTATCACATCTTATGAGAGCCTATACCTACATCAAATAAAATTGGGATGAATTTCGGTACCCAAACTTTCTTGGGTTCATGGGGTTTAGCACCTTTTCTAATCCAAACATTCTTACTTGTAAAATTTATAGCATTAATTCTATCATAACAAAATTTTGCAAGATGACCCTTACAACCACAATGTGTACAAGTGTACACACTAGCATGCATAGAATCATGTGTGTGAGCATGATTAGCATGTGTTTGCCATGGAGGGTGTGCATGCATATGTGGAGTATGTTTCTTTCAAAACATAGATTCCAATCTCTTGTAGTTTATGGCACAATGGCTCAAAGTGAAGCCCAAATAATTAACACTCTTCTTCAAAATACAAATATCATTTTCAATAATTGAAAAAAAAGTGGAGTATGCATTCTTATCAATAGGAGGTATAACAATCGAAGCATGATAAGAATGTGAAGCAAAATCATTTTTCAAAAAAATATTTTCTTTTAAAACTAAATCCAATTCTTTAGAAATTAAAACAATTATATTATTCAAAGAATCATTTTCTTTTAAAACACAGTCTAGTTTTGAAGACAAAACACTATTCTTCTTCAAAACAATATCAAAATTATTTTTATTTTTTAAAATTTTTTCTTTCAAAGCAAGATCAAGTTAGATTTTCAAGGAATTCCCTTCACTTGAAATCCCAACTTTCTCCTTCAAAACAAGATCAAGCTTTGTAAACAAATTTTCATTTTTTCTTTAAATCCAAACTCTTCTTTCTCAAAAGTTTAAACTTAGAAAGAAGTTTTCATAAAAAATCGAAAGTTTTTCATTTAAAGCATGGGCATCCATAGCATTATCATCATATGAAGAACTAACACAATTATCAAGATGAGTGTCCGAATTTACCTCAAGGGAGTCATTCTCTTGGATCATGTAGCTCGTTTGCTCGGACTACAATGGGTTCTTTCTCTAAAATTTATGTCGTCAATGGGTTCTTTCTCCAAAATTTATGTCGTTTGTTCCTTGGGAGAGGTCAATGTGTTCCACGGGAGAGGTCAATGTGTTCCACACTGCAAAAGCGAAATCAAAATAGAAAATCAAAGAAAGATAATCTTTGCTAAGTGTTTACTTTAGTGCATCCATGGCTTGTGTATTAGCCTCTAAGTGCTTGTTATTACCAAGATAAGATTTTTTCTTAGTGGAAAGATAGACCGCAATCCTAGGGCTTTTAAATATGAACTCATTTTAAATTTTCACATATCTATGTTAGAATCATCAAACATAGGTGAGGCAAGATAGTCCATGAGTTTATACAATATGTGTGTAAAGCAAATGTATGGACTAGCAAATGAGGATCTCACTCTTAGGTGGTAAAACTGGATATCAGGAGCGCTAGCTCGGATGCCAATTAAAGTACACCTAGAAGGGGGTGAATAGGTATTGTGCTAATTTAATGAAAAATAATGCAAAATTAAAAACTAAATTGCAAACACATAATGTGTAACCAGGAATGAGTCTAAATTACCCGTGAAGGCATCTGAAACTACTCCTCACGATTCCTCCAGATTAAGAGTTGAGGTGCTTCAATTGTTCTCTTGATTAAACACAAGGATGGGCACACAACTATATCAATCATGTATATGAATATGAACAATAAAAATAACAATGCAAGATATAAGAGAGATGAAAGTTGAGAGAAAAATTCAAACGGAAACACTAGGATATGTTTTGAGGTTTGAGCCACTGCTCTACGTCCCCGCCTTCACACAGAAGGATTTTCACTATGTCTACATAGGACCTTCCACAAGAGACCTCCATCGAGGAATTACAGTTATAAACTGAGAGTATACAACTCCACTCTCTTTCTCCTCTACACAAGAGAAAGGCACAAAGCCTAGCACAAAGCAAAGAAAAGAAAAACAACTTGGTTATTACTAAGATCACAAACAATCTCTTCGTGATCTGAAGAGATCACAAACAATAGCCTCTCACAAACAAGATCCTAGAGGATAGATTTTAAATAAATAGCTCAAGTATGTGAGTATAATAATGTTTTTGAAAAAAAAAACACAAAAAAACTCTTGGGAAACTCTAAACTTGATTTCCCAAAACTTTGTTTTCTTTGATTTTCCAAAAACTTTGAAACAAATAAAGATGAAGAATTTTAGGCACAAAACTTCTTTTGAAACTTGCTGAAAACACTAGAAAAGATGGAAAGAGTAGCTCTTAGAAATCTTGTAGAAAATAGCCCCCAAAATCGATATTTATAGGGCCTAGAAAAATATAGTCGTTGGGGTCAAAACCTGCCCAGAATGGGCTGTCAGTCGACCGCCCAGTCGACCAGCTAACAATCAGAAATTTGATGGTTTGAGCCTATCGGTCGACCCCCCGGACGACGGCCCCCAAGGAAAACAAGCTTGTCGGTCGACCGCTTGGTCGACCATGCCAAACAGAGACCTCTGGTCTCTCGGTCGGTCGACCATACGACCGACCAACCATATAGGCAAGGCCTATGTGCATGTCTTGTGCACATCGGTCGACCGACCGATCGACCGAGTTCTGATTTGGTCGACTGCCAGAAGGCTCAGAACATGATTCTTAGGGTATGGAAACTAACTTGTTAAATTTCTAAAAATTTCAATAAATCTTCAAAAATTTCACAAAAATAAGTTCTTATCAATATTTGAAGTACAAATATGTGTGATCAAAATTCAACACATATTACAAATAATTTGAACTATTTTTGAGGAATAGAAATTAAGCTAAAACCGTATTTTTCAAAAACATAAATTTTGAAATGGAAATCTGATTTTTTCAAACTTGTATAGATACAAAAACATGATATTTGAAACACATATGAAGCATAGTATGTATGAATAGAATCCAATATACATGGTAAATGATATATCTATGTTTTTAACATTAAATCTCAAAATAAGTTTTGTTAAAAACAAAACTTAAAACCATGAATTAGAATCAACAAAATAAGTTTTTAAACATTATGAACCAAATAATGTATTTGGATGAAATCCAACATACAAGTAAACCATGTAAACTTATTTTTGATTCTATCTATTCATGAAAACCGAAAGATATATTCTTGAAAATTCGAAACGGTTAAACCGAATACTAAAACTTTTGAACTTGTGTGTGTATACTTGAGCATATTAAAACTAAACTATCCTTACACAAGATCTTGAAAAACACCTAGAGGGGGGGTGAATAGGTGTAAATGCTAATTTAGAAACTAAGTGCGCTAAATGCGGAAGCTAAACACAAATATTGCAACACACTAAATACAACACACAAGTGTAGCCGAATTCCCCGTGAAGGGCTCTGGACTAACTCCTCTTGATTCCCCTAGATATGGGTTGAGGTGCTATGTGAAGCTCTTGTGGTTAAGTATAAGTGAGGCACACACAAACAACCAAGCATACACAAGATATAGCAATATGAAATATGCAAAATACAATGCAAGCAATGTATGATATGAATAATGAATGATGCTTTGCACAAATAAACAAGAGAGAGAGTTGAGAGATATTGGATCAAACGCAAAGGCAAAGATATGTTTCGAGGTTCGAGCCCCTAGCTCTACATCCCCGCCTTCACCACCGTGAAGGATTTCCAATCCACTAAAGGAGTACCGAACTCCTCTCTCAACCTTACAATGCCACCGAGGCAATACAACCACAATCCACCTCTACCGAAGAGGGATAAGGCCCGTAGCCAATACAACAAACACAATCACCTCTACCGAAGAGGGATCCAAACCAATACCACTCCGATCAACCTCTACCAAAGAGGGATACACAAATAAAGGAGGGTTTACAACTTAGAGGCTTAACCTCAAACACTTCTCTCTTTTTCTCTTTTCCACAAAACAAAGATCCTAATAGATTAGGTAGAAGATAGCTCAAGTGTGGAAAACTAAGTGTTTTGATCAAAGAAAACTCTTGGGAAAACACCAAAAAATGATATAGAGATTTTTGCTCAAAAACAATTCCCAAAACCTAGTTTCTTTGAAATAAACAAAACACTTAAAAACAAATAGAATGAATCTTTTTGCTCTTTAAACACTTTTTTAAAACTTGTTTTTAAAATCAGAGAATGGGAGAAAATCAGCTCTAAAAATCTTAGCCAAAATCCCAATAAATGGGGTTTATATAGGCCAAACAGAAAACTAGCCGTTAGGCTGATGTGGCAGCCTGACAGGCCTGGCGGTCGGCCGCCCGGTCGACCGCCAACGGTCAAAAATGTGACCGTTGGGCAAACCCGGTCGACCGCCCGGTCGACCCAAACAAACAGAGAGCTCTGCTCTCAGACCCGGTCGACCGAGCTTGTGTCTGCCAGACATGCACAAGTCTGTGCACGTCGGTCGACCGCAAGGGTCGACCGGCCCATGGTGCGGTCGACCGGCTGGGTCGACCGACCTGGCCTGTCAGCACAAACTTGGGTCAGAAACACTGTTAAAAAATATTCTAAAAAATTTTTATCTTTTCTAAAAATCACCAAAAATAGTTTTAACATTTTGCATTGATATATAAACATGTGATAAAAGTTTCAACTCAAATATCAAGCAATTCAAACTATTTTTGTGTTTTAACATTTTTACCAAAAACCAAATCTTGTATTTTTTATCAAACTTGAATTTTTCAATACATGAATAGAATAGTCAAAATAAGTTTGTCTAGAGTTTAAGCATGCATGTATAGAAAGAAACTACTATACATAAACCATGTAAACTTGTTTTGATTTAATATTCATGAAAACACATATCGGTTAAAATAAAAACCAAAAAATCAATATCCAATCATAAAACTTGTGTGTGTTGTGCACTTGAGCATATCAACTATTCTAAGCTTTACACATGGATCTAAAACACACTAAACTAAACTAGGATACCTAAGTCTTCTTGACGATCTTCCATCTTCAAGCCGACTCGATCCCAAACGTGATCCACTGAGTGCAAAGGTATGAACTTGACGCTCGGGCACCGGAATCACCATGAAAAGCTTCTAAACTCCTTTGTTGAAGCTAATCACGAACTAATATCTTGTTACATGATCTGAAACTAAAATCACAAGATTATTAGTAAACATAACTACATGAGTTAATCATCATCAAAACTAGGGTGGAAGGCCTTTGGGCCAACAATCTCCCCCTTTTTGATGATGACAAAACTCATGGAGTTATTTATGCATGGATTAAAGTTAAGCTTCGAAGAAGCTCCCCCTTAACTCATGCATAAACAAATAAACAATAATGAATATGCAATGAAGGCTCTCAAACATGAATGCATAGATATGCATAAACAATAAAAAGGTTCTAGATACCAATGAAATGTTCAAAAAAAAACATGCTCTAGATACCAATTAAAATTAAACTAGATTAAACTTAATATATGCAAAAACATAAATATGCTATATCAAACTCAAAATCTTTCTCCGCCTTTTTGTCAATCATCAACAAAGGGGTAAGCAATCAAAACCATAGATAAAATGTCAATGAGGGGTAAAATCTTTCTCCCCCTTTTTGTCAATCAAAACAATAAAAATAATGTTCTCCCCCTTTTTGTCTAAAACAAAAACAAAGTCAATAAGGGGTATGATTATCCAACAATAAACATGATATGCCTCTAGATATCAATTAAAAAAAATGAAAACAACATCTTGATACCAATTGAAATAATTGTACATTTTAAACATATGATATCAATTGAAATAAACATTGTTCTTTAAGGCAAAAAGATACCAATTGAAATTATTATCAATTGAAAATTTTATTTTCTATCATAAAGCAAGGGAGTGGAATACAAAATACCAATTGAAAGATAAAATACGTGATTTTCTCCCCCTTTATGAAATACCAATAAAAACGATGCGTAGGCTTGAATTAAAATACCAATTGAAAACGAAATCAATTGAGACAAAGTTGAAGCTCAAGCTCTAGCATAAACAATTATTTGTGCTCTAAGATATAGAAATATAGTAGGCACAAATAAAACATATATGTATGAAAAAATAGATACCAATAGACATTGATACCATTGAAATGAAAGCATACATACATAAACACATATGAGTATACAAAAGAATCAAGATTGATACCAATTGAAAGAGTTCAATGATACCAATTGACATAACAATAAAAGCATGGTATAACTCATATCAAAATGAAGAATACGAACTAGTTAAAATGGAAATTTTTGTTAACTAGTACGAAATCCTTCAAGCAAGGAATAAACTAAAAATAATTTTCATAAAACATGTAAATCACATAGCACTTAGAAACACTCAATATTCAATAAAGTCCATACATGCTCATGAAAACATACTCATGAGAAATATTAAAAAAATGGTGAGTGTACAAGTAATGTGTGACATGGCATTATGAAATTTTCAATTAAGCTCAAAATTCCTTGAAACAATGAAAATCATCAAAATTATTTAATCTTCAAGGTATATGTATGTCTTATACAAACTAAAACATACATACATATCCAAAACACAACGAGTCCACAAAATATATGCATTAAGGCACGTGGCTCAAAAGGATGTATATGTATAATAATAGTTTGGATAAAATAGACATATACATGAAGTTAAACATGAAATCATAAAAACATGAATAACTAAATTTTTTATTAAAAACAATTTTCATTTCAAGGTATATGTATGTTTTGACAACACAAGAAGTATACATACATATCCCTAAACACAATTGAGTCCATAAATAAAGATTTGCATGAAAAGCAAATGACTCAAGGGGTATCCATGTATATCTTAAAGTTTGGCAAAATAAGCATATACATGAAATGAAAACTTATACACATAAAACAAATTCAGAAATAGGAATACAAGTTTAAAATGCATGAATCATCAAAACTAAACTATATTAGCACATCTAATGGGTTCAAATAAGCATTCAAGCTCAAACATATATAGATTTATTTGTGGCCCACTATATGCACAAGTATATACCTAGTTTTAATGAAAACTAACATCTAAACAAGTAATCTTAACATGAAGTATCAAAACACGATAAAAATCAACATGATAAACATAAACATGATTATTATGAATATCCACATGTTATTAGATTTATGATGTACATGATAGCTAATCAAATACGAGAACACAAATAATAATCCATATTAAACATGGGTGTCTCAAATACTATACATGTATGTCAAGAATCTAATTAACATGCATTTTCATACTAATCTACAAACAATAAAACATGCTATAAACAATTGTATGAAAGCATGTAAACAATAAATAGGAGTTAGGAATCGTTACCAAAACCTAGAAGGCAACTTTCCTTGTCTCTAAAACATGGTGGTCCTCTCCACCAAACATTCCTTGAAAGTGATGCATCAAATAGTAATCTTTAAGTACGTAACGCATCCACTCCAAGGTACCGCTACTCTCACGTCATGTGAGAGCCCACACCTACATCATAAACAAGAGGGGTGGTCTTTGGTACCCACTTTCTATTGGGTCCACGGGGGTTAGTACCTTCCCTAACCCAAACAAATTTGTTTGCTAAATTTGAAGTATGTAATCTATCATAACAAAATTTAGTAAGGTGGCCCTTACGTCCACAATGTGTACAAGTGTACACATGAGCATACATGTGAGGAGTGTGTCCGTGAGGAGCATGTGTATGCCGTGATGGGTGTGCATGCATAGATGGAACTTGTTTCTTTCGAAACAAAGATTCCAAACGTGTGTGACTCACAACACATTGGCTCAAAGTAGAGCCCAAACATCTACACTCTTCTTAAGCATGGATATATCATTGTTAATTAAAGAAGAAGTGTGGCATGCAATAGGTGAAGTGTGTGATACTACCCTAGCATGACAAACATGTGAATCCAAATCATTTTTCAAAACAGTATTTTTCTTTAAACACACATCTAAATCATTTGAAATAGAAATTATTTTATTTTTCAAGGCAACATTCTCTTTTAAAATAAAATCAATTTTTGAAGACAAGTTTTCATTTTTCTTTAAAATAACATGACAATCATTTTTAGATTTTAAAAATTCATTTTCTTTTAGTGCAAGGTCTAATTGAGATCTCAATGAATCCCTTTCATTAGAAATCTCCATCTTCTCTTGCAAAACCATATTAAGCCTAGAAACAAATCTTTATTATCATTGTTAAGGCCTAGACTTTTCTTTTTCAAAACCTTATATTTTTCAATTAGTTTTTCACAAACAATAGATAGTTCTTCATTTAAAGCATGGGCATCAACATAATCATTTGAAGAACTAGCATCATCATCATCATCTAAGTGGGTTTCCGAGTGTACCTCAAGGGAGTCATTCCCTTGGACCGTATAGCATTGTTGTGGCTCGGATTCTCCACTAGATTCCTCTTCTTGTTGGATTGGCATTTGAAGCTCGGAGGTGGTGGTTGTTGTCAACATATTCCACACTGCAAATGCGGAATCAAAGTTAGAAGTAAGCAAAAGATATTCTTTAGGAAGTGTGCTTCTAATGGCCTCAAGGGCTTGTGTATTGGCGCCTATATGCTTGCGGTCACAAAGATAACATCTCTTGGTAGCGGCAAGGAAAACATGCAAACCTAGGGTCTTTAGGTACATGGACATCCTATACTGCCAAACAACAATGTTGGAAGGGTCAAAGCTAGGTGGGTCATGAAGTCCATGGTAAACTATATGAGTGTGCAAACAAGCAAATGCAAACAATAGATTAGCAAGAAAATGGATCTCACTCTTAGGATGTTAAGCCTAAGTATCAGGAGCACTGGCTCTGATACCAATTGAAAAACACCTAGAGGGGGGGATGAATAGGTGTAAATGCTAATCTAGAAACTAAGTGCGCTAAATGCGGAAGCTAAACAAAAATATTGCAACACACTTAATACAACACACAAGTGTAGCCGAATTCCCCGTGAAGGGCTCTGGACTAACTCCTCTTGATTCCCCTAGAATGGGTTGAGGTGCTATGTGAAGCTCTTGTGGTTAAGTATAAGTGAGGCACACACAAACAACCAAGCATACACAAGATATAGCAATATGAAATATGCAAGGTACAATGCAAGCAATGTATGATATGAATAATGAATGATGCTTTGCACAAATAAACAAGAGAGAGAGTTGACAGATATTGGATCAAACGCAAAGGCAAAGATATGTTTCGAGGTTCGAGCCCCTAGCTCTACATCCCCGCCTTCACCACCGTGAAGGATTTCCAATCCACTAAAGAAGTACCGAACTCCTCTCTCAACCTTACAATGCCACCGAGGTAATACAACCACAATCCACCTCTACCGAAGAGGGATAAGGCCCGTAGCTAATACAACAAACACAATCACCTCTACCGAAGAGGGATCCAAACCAATACCACTCTGATCAACCTCTACCAAAGAGGGATACACAAATAAAGGAGGGTTTACAACTTAGAGGCTTAACCTCAAACACTTCTCTCTTTTCTCTTTTCCACAAAACAAAGATCCTAATAGATTAGGATAGAAGATAGCTCAAGTGTGGAAAACTAAGTGTTTTGATCAAAGAAAACTCTTGGGAAAACACCAAAAAATGATATAGAGATTTTTGCTCAAAAACAATTCCCAAAACCTAGTTTCTTTGAAATAAACAAAACACTTAAAAACAAATAGAATGAATCTTTTTGCTCTTTAAACACTTTTTTAAAACTTGTTTTTAAAACCAGAGAATGGGAGAAAATCAGCTCTAAAAATCTTAGCCAAAATCCCAAATGAATGGGGTTTATATAGGCCAAACAGAAAACTAGCCGTTAGGCTGATGTGGCAGCCTGACAGGCCTGGCGGTCGGCCGCCCGGTCGACCGCCAACGGTCAAAAATGTGACCGTTGGGCAAACCCGGTCGACCGCCCGGTCGACCCAACAAATAGAGAGCTTTGCTCTCAGACCCGGTCGACCGCCCGGTCGACCGAGCTTGTGTCTGCCAGACATGCACAAGTCTGTGCACGTCGGTCGACCGCAAGGGTCGACCGGCCCATGGTGCGGTCGACCGGCTGGGTCGACCGACCTGGCCTGTCAGCACAAACTTGGGTCAGAAACACTGTTAAAAAATATTCTAAAAATTCTTTTATCTTTTCTAAAAATCACCAAAAATAGTTTTAAAATTTTGCATTGATATATAAACATGTGATAAAAGTTTCAACTCAAATATCAAGCAATTCAAACTATTTTTTGTGTTTTAACATTTTTACCAAAAACCAAATCTTGTATTTTTATCAAACTTGAATTTTTCAATACATGAATAGAATAGTCAAAATAAGTTTGTCTAGAGTTTAAGCATGCATGTATAGAAAGAAACTACTATACATAAACCATGTAAACTTGTTTTGATCTAATATTCATGAAAACACATATCGGTTAAAATAAAAACCGAAAAACCAATATCCAATCATAAAACTTGTGTGTGTTGTGCACTTGAGCATATCAACTATTCTAAGCTTTACACATGGATCTAAAACACACTAAACTAAACTAGGATACCTAAGTCTTCTTGACGATCTTCCATCTTCAAGCCGACTCGATCCCAAACGTGATCCACCGAGTGCAAAGGTATGAACTTGATGCTCGGGCGCCGGAATCACCATGAAAAGCTTCTAAACTCTTTTGTTGAAGCTAATCACCAACTAATATCTTGTTACATGATCTGAAAATAAAATCACAAGATTATTAGTAAACATAACTACATGAGTTAATCATCATCAAAACTAGGGTGGAAGGCCTTTGGGCCAACAGATCTAAACTAAAACAAATCTAGACCAAAATCTACTTGTTGATCTTCATCTCCAAGATGACTCGATCCAAACACGATTCATAGAGCTTGGCTCCTCTTGAGTACTAGATATGATCTTGACGCGCGAGCTCTGGAATCAACACGTGTTAGCTTCTAAACTTGACTTTGAATCCTTTGTTGAAGGTAAGCACCTACTAAGATCTTGATTAATAACTGAAACTATATAAACACAAGATCATTAGTAACTTAACTTCATAAGTTAGTCATCATCAAAACGAAGGTGAAGGGTTGTTGGGATAACACCCATGAGAAAGGTTAATATTCAGACAAAATCCCCACAGAATTCATATTCACCTCCTTTATCCCTAGCTCATCTGCACAGAGAAACCAGGAGGTACGCTATGCTAATCTAAAACCTCTGATAGCTAAAGGATAGAGGAAACAATTAGCCTTTAAGCCTAATGAAAAATTTTCAAAAACTCATCATGTTGAGGGGAATAGCATGGCTAGCCTAACTCAAACGGTAGTTAGTAAAGACATACTAAATTCGTTGATAGTTGAGGGTTTGCTAAAAATCCTGAGGGACCTGATCTCGCCTTCCCTTTCAAACTTCCTTACCAATTCCCATCCATGGAATGGTAGGACCATAAAAAGTTGTAATTATTTCTCCAGCGAAATAATCACAAATCGAACCTGTCACGTTAACATTACACTTTTGGCATACCCCACTGTTAAGCAAACATTATATCTCTAATAGTGATTTTCTCAATTTTTTAGTAGATAAAATTTTAACTTATCAATTCTCTTCAATAGAATGACGAGTCAACTAAATTGCTCAAATCATGAAATTCTGTGGCCAAGTTAAAAACTAAACCTCTGAACAAAAATGCTCATATCGCAATACAAATCCCTGTTAAGTTAATATTATACCTATGACAGTGATTCTCTCAACTTTCAAGATGCTCAATGCTAAGTTAAAACATCACACCTCTACATCCATTTCATTGTCAAATTAAATATTACACTTATGACAATGATCTTCCCTCGAGCTTTCTCATCAAAACCGAGATATCCAATGCTAAGTTAATATCATAGCTTTAGTATTCATCTGATTGTCAAGTTAACACTAACCTATGGCTGTGTTTTTCTCTGTTTTCTTAATGAAAATAAGATCTTCTTGATGCTAAGTTAATATTATACCTCTAACACATATCTTTGTCAAGTTAATATCGCACCTCTAACAATTCAATTTGCTCCAATTGCAACTCCAAACCCATCACGTTAACATTATGCTACTGACGGTAAAAAATCTCTATAAATTCCTAGTGAATCAAACTCCACTTGTTATTCTCATCAATAGAATAGCAAGTCCACAAAATTTTTTTAAATCACGAATCAAACTCTGTCAAGTTAATATCACACCTCTGACAATAACCTTCTCAATTCTCTAACAAAATTACCAAACTTTGAGTTGCAATGTTAATCATCACATCTAGCAATCAAATTCAATCACTTTCATTAGTCTAATTTTCAAACACAAAAAAATAAAGACAAGATGAAGGCAAAATTATCACTTTTATTATTCATATCAAAATTATAAAAATGATACAACTACTTTCCTATTCAATAAGATAGAATATTATAAAAAGTTAATCTCGCTCAGTGAGAGACTTTATTTGGTCCTTAAGGTGCTGAATATTCTCCTTGTGCAGCTTCTCGACCTCAGTCAGGACCTGGGCCCTCAACTCCTCCTTTGACAAAATTTATTTGAGGCCAGTTGTGTTTGGAGGGCTTCCAGCTCAGAAGAGTGATCAATAAGCTCCTTCTACACCCAATGCCTTATGGTCTCAAGCTCCTTTACCTTTCTCTTCTTATTTACAAGCTTCAGCTCGTGATCTTGAATTAAGGCTTGCGCCTTAGTAATTGCCACGCGAGCACTTACAATGACATCCTCTGCAACTTTGAAAATGACTTCGGATTGATGGATGTCGTCGATTAAGCTCTGATAGCTGACTCTAGAGTCATCAATATGACAAGTACACTTAGCTATCCGCTCCTCAATCTCCTTTCGCTCCCGTTCCTGGGTGGTGCGTAGGTTCTTTGACGCCCATTGAGCATCAGCAACCAGACTTACTCTCTAAGTTTCTCAGATCCTTCGAGTATATACCCGGTTGCTAGACAAGCACCTGATACAATTTTGCCCGATCAGAACCTCTATTAAGTTTGATATTTTTGACCTGATTTGCAAGGAGTGATTGTAGAAACTCGAAGGGACTTTGCCCAGACAGTACAAGTTCGATGCAATATTTTATTGTCATGAAGAATTGCTCCACTACTTAGAGGGTGAGTTCTTACATGATGTCCATAACTAGTGCTGATACCCGCAAAGCACTTCCTGATCTAGTTTTCACAATAGTGGTGATGGTGCTCTCATAAGGTAGAGGTGATGCACTCGTCTCTCTAGGAGTACAGTCATGAGTTGGACCATAAGTTGTCTTATTTCTGAGGTCACCACAAGAGCTTTAAAAGTTAGAATTATAGTGGCTTCTTGGGTAGCGACCTCTAGAGTTGACTCCACCATAGGAGCTCTATCCGCTGGAACATGGATAGAATGCTCCTCTATATTGGCACTAATGATAGACTCATCTACTTGGACCGGTACAGTATCCCCTGTAATTATTTTAGCCAACAGTGTTAATGATAATGCTAAAAAGCGAGAATATCAAGACATTTTGATATATTGCCGAGTCAAGGAGTAGGAGATGGCAACTCTTCCAGTTGAGAAGACCCTTCTGTCGCATCGTACTCGCTGGAGTTTCTCAATGCTGATCATGGGAACTTCTTTACCCTCTGGCTGGGTTAGTTCTTCAATCATTTCAGTAATATTTGAGAAGATGTCATCTTCAGCGGTAGTGGTAGCCCCTGCAAATGTCGATCAAATAAGTATCAAAATAATATCTACATGATTGGAAAAAAAAATGATGATTGGGGTAGAAAAGAATACCCTCAGTAGTAGCGGTTCCCAGAGCGGCAATTTTGTCTCTGAAATAGCTACTTGCATCTCCTCTTCTGTCATATGGGAGAATTTACTAGCATCATGAGGAGCAGGCTCATGGCCAAAATCATAGATTTCTCCTTCAGACGACGAAGATAATATTTGAACCGAGGGAGTCTCGGTAATTGGAGCTTTATCACCAATCAACCCAGTAGTCGAGCTGTATTTTGGGATCTTCATGACTGACATCATAATGCTTGGAGAGCCCGATCACGTCTCTTCTTCTTCTTCTTCTTAGGTCATCAAAGATGTTGATGCAACTTTCAGTTGAGGTTCCTCCGCAACTTTTATCCCTACTGAAACGGTAGGGCCTCTACTATGCCAACTCTAAATGAACAGAGGGGCCACCTCTTCCTCTTTCTTGGAATCTTCATTACCTGAGATATTCTTCTCAAGGCCCATCCCTGATTGAGAAGCTCGTTGTGATAGAACTTCAGCTTCAGACCCTTTTTGTGCCTTCTTCTGACTCGAGTCACCTTCAAAGGGGGATGATCGGGTATGCTTCGCTACGACTTAGTAGGTTTTTCTAGCAAAATGTTCCTCAATGGTTTCTACATCACTTTTCGACTCTCAGGATGCTTCATAGCTGCCAGCCTCTTTCTAAACCTCTAAATATTCATTCATCCCCTATATCTAGGAAGCATTGGGACCTCTCCGGTCATTGTACACGGATTTGATAGCCTTGATGCATGAGGTGCTTATTTCAAAACTAGGCACCGTATTAGTAATGATGTACCATATACAAAAAATGAGACTCATGTAGGAGTTGGAAGTCTTTTGAAGGAGACTGAAGATGGCCCCTGTCCCTCCAGCTGAACTGTAGTACCACGCCCGGACACCTTTAAATAGATTCTTGCTAAATGAAGACTCACATTTATATTTTTGATATACAATTGATCATATGCAAATTGCCTGGCAAACTGACTGGGCATAAATGGTTCGATCGTGCATGCATTATATTGTCAGAAGACCAGATACCTGGGCCAGATGTTAATTAACACTAGAAAATCCCAGAAGACAGAGTAGTGAATCTATCCGGACCTGCGAAGTCCAAGAATTTATCTCTATAAGACGCGTTGGGGATATCGGGGAAACATCTGGCAAGCTGGTAGTTTGATCCACTCAGAATAGTTCTCCAGATGAAAAACATATAATAGTGGATCCAATTCAAATTCTCCAACCTCTGCTCGAAGGGCACGAAACCTTCTGACATCGATATCGTTGTCATTAGTAATGGGCAATACACAAGATACTAGGCGACTAGGTATGTGTATGGCAGCTCGACTCTAGGATTGGGCGTTTAAGTTGGGGCTTGCCATTTTAGTCCATGAGCGGGTTATCATCTTTATCTACAAGATCCTCCACCTGACAGAAGCTTTTTGTCAGCACCCACAGCCCACTTTGATTGCAACTCGCCATTGCTGGGGAAGGGCAATAGACCGGCCATGTGCCAATAAAATTGTCGGATAGACCATGTCGACAATAATTACTTCATGAGAGAGCGTTGGCACTACACATCTCTTAGCCATATCGTCAGAAATTTTGCTAGCAAAGCTCTATCAGAAATCAGAGCCCTGGCCTGATGATGAAACTTTCAAAAATGACATCGGGTTTGAATGTGTCTTCATTTGACTCTGTGGTGTATAAGCTGGTGGACGTGCAAATCCTTTCTTCGATCTTTTCATCCAGGCTCGGTGCCAACAAGTTACTGGGCTGGTCTTGTCATTCAGACTGTAGAAAAGATAGCTCGCCCACACCATTTGTTTAATTCCCCCAAACCTCCAGCCGGCTATCTGTACACAAATATGAAAGTGACACAGTACTTCCCAGTAGGTCTCATAGACCAAAGGATCATCCTTCTTCAGCAGATGCAGCTCCTTTGTTGATGAGACATATTCTTCATAAGAAGTGTCCCCTATCACCACCCTGAGATTTCGTGCATCTCATGCAAGTCGAACCCCATCTCTCCAATGGGAGTAAAGAACGTACATGTCTCTGGATTATAACACTCCAAGACGGCATAAAAGTGATGATTTCTTTGTGGGATACTATGCATGATGGACCTAATAGCCCTACATAAACCTGCTTGACATAACAAGTCTTCAAACTATGCAAGAACGAATCTTACCATCCTTGACCACCATTGCTTCTCTGTAGAGTGAATCCATCCTATCGCATAGAATTCACCAGGGAGAAATTACCCTTCGCAGCCATAAACTGATTGATGAATGTAGTCGCTCGCTGTGGAGTCTCTCATGTCGGATACTCGGATCTGACTAACTGGGTTGTAATCTGATTACTTCTCTACCATGGCCAATAGGGTAAGCGACGTTAGCACCAATCTTCCCAGAGAAATGCCCAACAAAGACTTGCTCACTCCCAATCCATCAGTCGGTGTACAAACATGTGTTACAGATACGATAAGGAAAATATTTGCTCCATGTTGGGGAGAAAGAATCTCCAATTTTCAATCTTATGAAGCCATTTGTAATTGCCGTCATAAAAAACTTCCTCATCATCATCAATTGAATCGCTAAAGAAGAAGTTCGGCTTCCTTAATAGAGTACGAGAGTCTGATTCAAACCGCCCATCCGAGAGAAGTGTAAGTTCACCTAGAGGGGGGCTGAATAGGTGATGGCTAATATAATGGTCACTAAATGCCAAATAATGCGGAATAAAAACTATTATGACCAAATAAAACTTTTACACTAAACACTATGTATAACACAAGAGTGTTGCCGAATTCCCCGTGAAGGGCTCTGGACAAACTCCTCGAGATTCCCCTGGATATGGGTTGAGGTTCCACGTTGGCTCTCTTGGTTAAATACAAGTGTTAGCAAACAACCCAAGCAAGTATACAATATGAGCACAATATATCAAGCATGTAAATGTAAAGACAATATAAGCTATGCAAGATATAAAAGAGACAAAGAGAGAGAGTGAGCAATCGCAAACACAAGAGATTTGTTTCGAGGTTCGAGCACCCTTGCTCTACATCCCCGCCTTCGACACACGAAGGATTTTCACTATAATCGATCCCACTGGATCACTCCTCGGTGCCGCAACACCTACAACGAGTTCCCACTAGAACTCCTTGGACTCTCTCTAGTCCGTACACACGCAAGCCCCACAAGCTTGCCGAGGGCGCACCTCAAACCAAGAGTTCACACACAAACTCTAAACAATGCGAACACACTTGTCCGCCTCCTCAAGAAACAAGAAAAGATCTCTTGGTGATCTAAACACTTTGATCACCAATAAAAGCTCTCACTGCAACACTCCTATAGAATGAATAGTCAATGGATGGCTCAAGTGATTGTGAGAAAGCAAGGAAAGAACTATGGTGAAAAACTCAAGAAAATCACTTAAACACTCTTGATAAAACTTTCCTTTTGATTGGAAATATTAGCTCTCAAATTTGTGGAGAAAACTCTTTTAATGAAGTGGGAAAAACTGGCTCAAAGCTCTCCTAAAATCTTCTTTAAAACAATGACCAAACCCCAAAATATATAGGCTGCCAGAAACTAGCCGGGGTCTGTCAGGCCTGCCGGTCGACCGGGTCCGTCGACCGCCAACGGTCAGAAATTCGACCGTTGGAGCCACGGTCGACTGCTCGGGTCGACCGAGCCACTGGAGCAGAGAATAGAACTCTCTGTCGGTCGACCTGGACGGTCGGCTGAAATTTCCAGAGAGCAGAGCTCTCTGGAGCGGTCGACCGTCCGGTCGGCCGTCCTACAATGCACAAAGGCGTGCACGTCTGTGCACGTCGGTCGACTCAACCGGTCGACCGACTTCAGAGTTAGTCGACTATAAAGGTAGTAAGTCGACTAGCTGAAGCCTGAAAACAGTTTTTCTGGGATTTAAAACTTGGTCTTTTGATTCACATAAAATCCCATAAATACATAAAAATTCTACAAAAATAGTTTTACCAATATACTTTGATAAACAAACATGCTTGCACAAAATCAAGGCATGTTATAAAAGATTGGACTATTTTTGTAACTTGAAAATATTTGGCTCATGATAAAAACTGTTTTTCAAAACAATATTTTCCAAAACATGTTTTTCCAAATTTCCATCAAATACAAAAACAAGATATACTTTTAAAGCATAGCGTGTATGGATATGATCCACTACACAATCTAGATGAAATATCTATGTTTTTGGACAATAAGCATAAACTTGGTTTTGGTTGAAAGATGTAAACATGAATACCAAAAACCAAATAGTATTTTGTCACAAAGAAAAAATCTTTTCTAAACTAAAAAATCTTTTATGAAAACAATTCTATCAAGAGTGTGTGTGTATATGTACTTGAGCAATCCACCACTATTCTATCCTTTACATTTTATCTAAAATATAAAAATCTTATACCTAGACACAAGTCTTCATCTTCTTGAAGTCTTCACTTGAAGGCTTCTCATCTTCTTGACTTGGTCCAAACACGATCCAAAGAGCTAGACTCCTCTTGAGCACTTGATGTGGCTTGATGCACAAGCTCTTGAATCAAACGGTGCTAGCTCCAAAACTTGACTTTAAATCCTTTGTTGAAGTGATAACAAATCTGTCACTAATTAAAAACAAGATCATTAGTAAACATAACTACATGAGTTAATCATCATCAAAACTAGAGTGATGGGCCTTTGGGCCAACAATCTCCCCTTTTTGATGATGACAAAACTCATGAAGTTATATATGCATGGATAAAGTAAAGCTTTAAAGAAGCTCCCCCTTAACTCATGCATACCAAATAAACAATAATATATGACAATGAAGCTCATAAATATGTATGCAAATGTATGGAGATAAAACATATTAAATTCTTTTCCTCCTATTTGCAAAATAAAACATATATGCATAAACATAAATCTTTCTCAAACATGCATATAAACCTCAAATACTTCTCCCCCTTTTTGTCAATCATCAACAAAGGGGTTAAGTAAAAACAAAATTTTTCTCCCCCTTTTTGTCATAAACAAAGAGATCAATAAGGGGTAAACAAAGAAGTCAAGAAAAGTTTATATGCGATATACATTCATGAAGAGGAAGACTCTAAGTTAACTTCCCTACACATATACATTACATGAAAGAGGGATGACAAGCCCTAATTCACATAACGTATAATATGTAATGCATAAAGGAGAGGTGAAGATCCTCCTACACACGTGTACCACATAAAGAAGAGTTGTCAAGCTCCTCAATACAAGATACACTCAACATGAATCTATATGTAGAAGAGATGTTAAGCTCTCCTTGCATATAGGAAATACATATCAAAACATTTTTAAGTTTCTAATTTTTCTTGAACAAAATTTTTAGAGGTATCAGAGCTTTTGTAAAACAAACAAATTTTAAGATACTAAATTGAAAATAATCATTATTGTAAATCATATTGATACCAATTGAAATTTAACAAATATGAAGTTGAAGCATTTTAATATCAATGGTAAACATAATGATCAAAAATTTTTATTTTTCATCATAAACTTTGTGCTTTTAAAAATGTGAACCAATTGTAAGTTAAGCACATATAAAATCATATATATGTATGAAATGAGTATACCAATTGACATTGATACATACATATATAAGAAAACCAAAAATGAGTATATACAAATATAGAGTCAAATTGATACCAATTGAAACGATTCAATAATACCAATTGAACCAATAAAAGATCATGTGTATATCTCATAAACTAATTGAAGAATAGATAACTAGTATAAAATGATTTTTGAAAAATTAGTTAAAGATCCTTCAAATACATCAAATCATATATTTTTTCATGAATCAAGACTAAATACGCAAAGTTTTACACTCATAGACTATAAAGCTCCAAAATATGTCCATGAAACTAAGTCATGACAAAATAAATAAAATGTGAGTGTTCAAAAATCATGTAAATAGCATTTTCATGAAAATAGACAATGAAGCCCAAAAATGATCATAAGTCACATTTTTTTTTAACAAAACAAAAATATGAAAAATCATTTTAAAAAAAAACATTAGTCTTCATAGTATATGTATAATTTATCCAATCCTAACAATACACATACATATCCCAAACATAAAAGAGTCTATTAATAGTATTTGCATGAAGGCAAGAGACTCACGGTATACATGTATATTTATTAGATTTGAATACAAAGTACATATACATGAAGTAAAACATGAAAATAGGCAAAAACAAGTATAAATGAGAGAATCATCAAAACTAGGCTATACATGTGCATATAGTAAGTACAAATGAACAATGAAGTGCAAACATATATGAATCAAATGTGGCTCACTACTTGTACATGTATAAATCCAAGTTTTGACAAATACTACATCTAAACAAGATTTTACCACATGAAGCACAATAAATCATAAAAACATGAACATGCTATGAATATTATGAATGAACAAGCATGAACATAAATGAAATAAGAGTTTAGAGATTGTTACCAACTCCAAAGCTCCAAACATGGTGGTTGTCCCACCAAAACTCCTTGATAGCGGTGCACCAATTATATGTCCTTCTAGTCCATGCAACCACCACCAAGGCACCAAGTCTCTCATGTCTTGAGAGATCCCTCACCTACATCAAATACAAAAGGTGGGGACTTTGGTACCCATTTTCTTTTGGGTCCTTTAGGGTTAGTCTTGTAAGGAACCCAAATATTTTTATTAGCAAAATTAAAATGATTTAACCTATCATAACAAAATTTTGCTAAATGGCCTTTGCGGCCACAATGTATACATTTGTACACCCTAGGATGCTTATGTGTGTGAGTGTGATCATGACGTGCAACATAAACATGATGTGGATGATGATGTGCATGAATGTGTGGAGTTTGTTTCTTTGAAAACAAAGACTCCAATATATTATGATTAAAAGCACAATTGCTCAAAGTTGAGCTCAAACTATCAATTTTATTTTTCAAAAATTCTATCTCACAATTATCAATTGTGGCATGTAAAGAAAGGTGAGATATAGAGTCATTTTTCTTCTTCTTTTGAGAAACATTTTCTTTTTCTTTTTCTTTTTCAAAAATTTTTCTTTTCAAAGAAGTGTTTTCATTTAAAACAATTTCTTTTTGTTTTTCCACCAACACAATTTTATTTTTCAAACAAGTGTTTCCTTCACAAAGATCACTTAATTTTGAAAACAAGGAAACATTTTCATCTTTCAAATCTTCTTTTTCTTTTTCTAAACATGCAATTTTAGTTTTAAAAGAATCATTTCTTTTTGCATGCAAACAAAATTCTTTTTCAAAGTTTTATTTTCTTTTCTTATCATGTCATATTTTTCAAGCACAAGTTGACAAAAGGTAATAAGCTCATCATATGACATGTTTTCATCATCGGACTCGGAGTTTACCTCAAGGGGGTTATCCCCTTGGACCATGTAGCACTTGTTGGAGGTGTCGCTTCCAACGTCCGAATCGCACCCGGCATAATATAGATCCTTTTCGTCAAGGGAGGTGATGATGTTCCAAACTATAAAAGCCGAGTCAATATTAGAAACCCTAGATAAATAATCATCATTTAGGGTTGTCTTTAGAGCATGAAGGGCTTTTGCATTAGCCTCAAAATTCTTACCATTTAAACAATAATCATTTTAGTGATGGCAAGATAAACATGGACGCCTAAGGCTTTGAGGTACAATGACATCTTAACCTTCCAGATTTGGATGTTAAGAATGTCAAAGGTGGGTGGTGACATGAAGTCCATGGTGTGTGTACAAAAATAGCGATTAGCCTAAAAGGAGGATCTTTAACTCTAGATTGTAAGACCCAAATCAGAGTACCAAGCTCTGATACCAATTGTAAGTTCACCTAGAGGGGGGTGAATAGGTGATGGCTAATATAATGGTCACTAAATGCCAAATAATGCGGAATTAAAAACTATTATGACCAAATAAAACTTTTACACTAAACACTATGTATAACACAAGAGTGTTGCCGAATTCCCCGTGAAGGGCTCTGGACAAACTCCTCGAGATTCCCCTGGATATGGGTTGAGGTGCCGCGTTGGCTCTCTTGGTTAAATACAAGTGTTAGCAAACAACCCAAGCAAGTATACAATATGAGCACAATATATCAAGCATGTAAATGTAAAGACAATATAAGCTATGCAAGATATAAAAGTGACAAAGAGAGAGTGAGCAATCGCAAACACAAGGGATTTGTTTCGAGGTTCGAGCACCCTTGCTCTACATCCCCGCCTTCGACACATGAAGGATTTCCACTATAATCGATCCCACTGGATCACTCCTCGGTGCCGCAACACCTACAACGAGTTCCCACTAGAACTCCTTGGACTCTCTCTAGTCCGTACACATGCAAGCCCCACAAGCTTGCCGAGGGCGTACCTCAAACCAAGAGTTCACACACGAACTCTAAACAATGCGAACACACTTGTCCGCCTCCTCAAGAAATAAGAAAAGATCTCTTGGTGATCTAAACACTTTGATCACCAATAAAAGCTCTCACTACAACACTCCTATAGAATGAATAGTCAATGGATGGCTCAAGTGATTGTGAGAAAGCAAGGAAAGAACTATGGTGAAAAACTCAAGGAAATCACTTAAACACTGTTGATAAAATCTTTCCTTTTGATTGAAAATATTAGCTCTCAAATTTGTGGAGAAAACTCTTTTAATGAAGTGGGAAAAACTGACTCAAAGCTCTCCTAAAATCTTGTTGAAAACAATGACCAAACCCCCAAATATATAGGCTGCCAGAAACTAGTCGTTGGGGTCTGTTAGGCCTGCCGGTCGACCGGGTCGGTCGACCGCCAACAGTCAGAAATCTGACCGTTGGAGCCACGGTCGACCGCTCAGGTCGACCGAGCCACTGGAGCAGAGAGTAGAACTCTCTGTCGGTCGACCTGTACGGTCGGCTGAAATTTCCAGAGAGCAGAGCTCTCTGGAGTGGTGGACCGTCCGGTCGGCCGTCCTACAGTGCACAAAGGCGTGCACGTCGGTCGACTCAACCGGTCGACCGACTTCAGAGTTAGTCGACTATAAAGGTAGTAAGTCGACTAGCTGAAGCCTGAAAATAGTTTTTCTGGGATTTAAAACTTAGTCTTTTGATTCACATAAAATCCCATAAATACATAGAAATTCTACAAAAATAGTTTTACCAATATACTTTGATAAACAAACATGCTTGCACAAAATCAAGGCATGTTATAAAAGATTGGACAATTTTTGTAACTTGGAAATATTTGGCTCATGATAAAAACTGTTTTTCAAAACAATATTTTTCCAAAACATGTTTTTCCAAATTTCCATCAAATACAAAAACAAGATATACTTTTAAAGCATAGTGTGTATGGATATGATTCACTACACAATCAAGATGAAATATCTATGTTTTTGACAATAAGCATAAACTTGATTTTGGTTGAAAGATGTAAACATGAATACCAAAAACCAAATAGTATTTTGTCACAAAGAAAAAATCTTTTCTAAACTAAAAAATCTTTTATGAAAACAATTCTATCAAGAGTGTGTGTGTATATGTACTTGAGCAATCCACCACTATTCTATCCTTTACATTTTATCTAAAACATAAAAATCTTATACCTAGACACAAGTCTTCATCTTCTCGAAGTCTTTACTTGAAGGCTTCTCATCTTCTTGGCTTGGTCCAAATACGATCCAAAGAGCTAGACTCCTCTTGAGTACTTGATGTGATCTTGATGCACAAGCTCTTGAATCAAACGGTGCTAGCTCAAAAACTTGACTTTAAATCCTTTGTTGAAGCTCCACACCTACTAAGATCTTGATAACAAATCTGTCACTAATTAAACACAAGATCATTAGTAAACATAACTACATGAGTTGATCATCATCAAAACTAGAGTGATGGGCCTTTGGGCCAACAAGAAGTTCCTGAAAATTCAACATGCTAGCTCTGCAAAGCTTAGTCTGTCACTCCTGGCTCTTCCCAGTAAACACTGGAGCAGTCTTTCGAAGGCTGAAATCGATATTTGTTGGCCCAAAGTTGTAATCAGTGGTTTCTTATTTTGATAATAACAAAACTTATGTAGTTATTTAGTACTAATCAACAAGTTCAAGTGTTTAAGTATTTTTCAGGATTCAAGAGGATCAAAATGATTCTTCCTCAAAAAGAAGGTATTGAACTCTCAAGCTCCATTAAGGATGAAATTCAAACTAGAAAAAATCAATATTGACTCTTTGAAGAAGCCCACTAGAAGATTGCTTGAAGACATGTGAACCTATGTAAGAAAATAGTATGTTTAAAGTATAGTATATAGAATTGATGCTAAAAAATCACACACAAAATACAAGTTTTCAAAATACAAGGTTTAATATCTAGTTTTTCTCGTTTTGGTATTTCACAAGGTTTGGTGTTTGATACATGTCCTACGTTTTTTTCCAATTTATATATCCTATTTCTATCATATATCCCAAAGTCTATGTAATTTTAAAATATTTTTCTAAGTAGCGTAAAATATTTAAAAATAAGTCTATATTCAAAATTTACCCAAAAATATGTTTTTAGGCTAGGTCGGTCGACCGGGCGTCAGGGCCATTTTTGGCTTAGTCTGTGCATGCCGTGAATGTTTGTCGGGCGACCGATCGGTCAACCGGCAAACCTAGCGGTCGACCAACTGGCACTAGTTTGGTCTCGGTTGAGATCGATCGACCAATCGGTCGACCGACACCAACAGATAGTTGAAATTATTTGAACTATCGGTCGATCGGGCGGTCGACTGATGTTCTGGCAAAGCTACAATAACGGCTAGTTTTTGAAAATCTGTTTCTTTGACTTTTTTTCAACAAATTTATTTGCTTTTTCGGGTCTAATCTCTCTCTTAATGACCTGATAGGCTCTTCTAATAGTGTTTTATCATTTGTTTATATATAAAGTTCATTTATAGAGGATTATTAATAATAGTTTTTGGAAAATATTTGAAAAATCAAGTTTATTCAAGATAAAAGATTTTAAATTTTCTTGCTTCAAGTGCTTTCATTTAAAAATCAATTTCTACAAGTTTTCAGCTCTTAAAATTGATTCATTTCAACTAATTTTCTCTTTTACAAACTTCTTGAGCTTCATCTCATATCAAATACTATAGAAAGTTATAAAAGGGATTGTTTGTGATCTTTGTGGTCACCAAGAGCTTGTAAACCTCATTGGCTTTGTCCTACCTCTTTTGTAGAGGATTGAGAGTTTTAGTTGTGTACTCTGTCCTTATGTAGACCTTGTAGTTCTGATTGAAATGGAAAAATAATAAAGAAAGAGTTAAAGTTAGAAAGTCTTAGTCTCGTTTTAATGTAACCGTGTAGCAAGGGCTAGACGGGTCGATCTACAGGGAAGGATGCAATCGAAGCTTTTCGGAATGATTTTCTCTAAAATTGGCTTGGAAAAAAGAGATATTGATTGAGAGAATTAGATTTAATCAAGAAAAAGAATTATACTCTACTAATCATCTACCACAACCAAAGTATTAGTCTAAAAGGGTAAACATCATATTGAATGAAGAATTATCTACCCTAAGGTATTGATTGAGAATCAAGTAAGATGAATAAAAATGTAGGACCCTAATTAGTGTGAACTAATAAAAATTAAACTATAGTGTTGGCCCAGAGGCCTTCCACTCTAGTTTTGATGATGATTAACTCATGTAGTTATGTTTACTAATAATGTTGTGATGTTTAGTTTCAGATCTTAATCAAGATATTAGTAGGTGATTAGCTTCAACAAGATATTTGGAAGCTTTCACATGGTGATTCAAGAGCCCGAGCGTCAAAGATCATATATAGCACTCGTTGGAGTCAAGCTCGGTGGATTACGGTTTGGATCGAGTCGACTTGAAGACGGAGTTCGTCAAGAAGACCTCGGTACCTAGTTTAGTTTTTATTTTTAGATCCATTTGTAAAGACTAGATAGTGTGATATGCTCAAGTTCACAACACACACACACGTGTTTCTAGTTTTCATGTTTTGGTTTTCGGTTTTTGGTTTAACCGATATTGGTTTTCATGAATAGATATTAAATCAAAACAAGTATACTTGGTTTTATGTATATTAGATTCATTCTATATACATGTATGCTTCATGTCTTAAATAAACTTAGTTTGACATACCTATTCATGTATTTAGGTTTTGTGTTTTAACAAAACATATTTTTGGAATTAAAGTCAAAAACAATGATATATATATATATATATATATATATATATATATATATATATATATATATATATATATATATATATATATATATATATATATGTTTCATGTATATTGGACTTATGTCCATATGCAACATGCTTCAAAGTGTTTAAGTATCATGTTTTTGTATTTGGATGAGTTGTGGACAAAACATATTTACAATTCAAAAATCCAAGTTTGGAAAAATACGGATTTTGGTTTTCAGCGATATTTCCATAACACAAAAATGGTTCAAAAAGTTTGAAATTTGTGTTGAAAATTTTCACACAAGTTTGTATTTCAATGTATTATACTAAAACTATTTTTGTGGATTTTTAAGGAATTTATGGGATTTTTTAGAATAATAAAAACCAAGTTTTTCTGTCCCAAATAGCTTTCTGCCAGGCTCTGGCGGTCGACCGGACTGGTCGACCGACGTGCACAAAGAGTGCACGCTTGGCCAGCTACTTGGGCCGGTCGACCGAGCGGTCGACCGACTGCAAGTACCCCACTATCTAGTGGGGGCGGTCGACGGACCGGTCGACCGTAAGGCATGGGCGGTCGACCGAGCGATCGACCGGCAAGAGAGCATTTGCTCTCTGGATTGGGACGGTCGACCAGGCGGTCGACTGCTAGCCTCCAACGGTCAAAATTTTGACCGTTGGCGGTCGACCGGGGCGGTCGACCGCCAGCCGCCAGAGCTGAAAATTAGCTCTAACGGCTAGTTTCTTTGGAGGGCTTTAAATACCCCATTTTGTATGGGATTGTCTCTAAGTTTTTGAAGAGCCAAAAATCTACATTCTCCTAGTGTTTTATCCAAGTTTCAAAAAGAGTTTTTTTGAGCTTCAAAGCTTTCATCTTCATTTGTTTTTAGGGTTTGGAAAAATCAAAAAAAATTTGGATTTGGGATATTTGCTTAGTTCTTCATTTCTATCAAATACAAGTTATTTTCCCAAGTATTTTTTTGTGTTTTGGTTTCCAAACTCTTGGTTTTCCACACTTGAGCTATCGTTCTATCCTTTCTATAGGATCTTTGTTTTTATGGAGAAGAAGGTGTTTGTGGTTGAGATATACCACCAAGTGTTGTACCCTCCTTGATTTGTGATCGATGGGCGGAACTAGCACTCAAAAAGTGTATTTATGAAATCAAATGAAAAGCTCGAATGTGCTTAGTATACCCTCGATACTTTCGTTATAGCATTGGCTCAACGGGTCGTATCCACAGGGAAGGGAGGCGATAGAAGCATTAACAGTCTCTAGTCACGTCAGATGTTAACTATTCTTCTATGTTGAAAGAATGAAAAAGAATGAGAAAATGAAAATAAGCATGTGGTAGGTGAGGAGAGCGATGAAAACGGCAATGTAAAACCAAAAGAGAAGTGAAGAAGATGGAACAAGGTAAACTAAGATGGCGATGAAAACACCGATAGAAAAACGAGAAAAGAATTTGGAAAACGATTTCTAAAACAAAGGTAAAAGAAAACTCATGGCTACTAACTACTAAGTACTCCGCTAACCATGCTAACCTCTTCGAGATAGTTGCCTCACATTTTGATCCTTGGCCATCACAATCCTTGTCTTCAAAGAGACGGTACAAAGCATGGCTCACCGATGGTTCATAACAATCACAACATTGCAACAAGAACAAGCTAGTACAAGCATCAACTCACCAACAATTAAAAGAATGCATGAAATAAAAGAGCATGAAGTAAAAGAGAGTTAGCATGGTTAGCAAGTTAGCAAGTTAGCTAGCATGAAATAAAAGAGCATGAAATAAAAGAGAGTTAGCTTGGTTAGCAAGTTAGCAAGTTAGCAAGTTAGATGTTAGAACCCATCATCTTTGGCCATCAATGGCTCTTGCAACAAGGCCTTGTAGAGGCAACCCGATTCATGTGGATTATCAAGTAAGTGGTTAGATAGGTTAGTGTTTAGTAGTTAGATTGCCATGAGAAGAAAAATTAGCAACAAAACATCATGTAGAAGATGAAGGAGATTACAATGGAAGAGAAAGGAGGTACCTTTACATAGAGTGTCACTCTCTATTACATCAATCCCTCACTATCTCTCTCTATGAATCACTCAGCCCTACTACAATGATCTAAGAAAAAGAAAAGAAAATACAAGAAAATGAAGAACTCTCACCTACACTACACTAAATCTGCACCTACTCCTAAAAACGAAGATTACTTGCGTTTGGGCTCTCTGCAGGGCTATTTATAGGCAAAAGAAGGCTCTGGAAGACGAGACGGGGCCACGCGTCGAAAATCGACGCGTGGCTCCACAAAAATGCCGCGGAATCTCAAGTATTGCCGAGATTCCGCGGCAATTCTAGGGATCTACGTCTCTGGATTTCGTCCACGCGTTTGTCTGGCTTCTAGCTGCTTCCAGGTATATCCAATTTCGGATAATTTCGACCGCAGATTCGTCTGATGTGCGCAAGAGGCTAGGTTCAATGAATCTTCTAGATAATCCCTTGCTTGGCCTCCAAGTAATGCGGATTTAATTACCCTTAATTGGGTCTAATTAGGCTCTTATTCCATCTTTGCCCTTGAACTTTGGTTGTACCTGCAATAAAGACCAAAACACGTATTAGACCGACTATTTATTCATAAACTGGTGGGAAAATGCGATATAATAATGCAGAATTTGTAGACTAATCACACCCCCACACTTATTCTTTTGCTCGTCCCGAGCAAAACAAGAAAAGAAAAACTAAACTACGGATGTTATTACACCACTTTCGCAGGTGACGCGATTGCACTGAGCGTGTGCAACAAGCCGTTAAACCTCTAGGTTACCCTAGAGGAGGAGTGTTGTCTCCTGAGGGTTTTCAGCGGATTGCACCCACAAAATCCATAAAGAAAGAAGACAAATGTTAGTATTTTGAAAACGCATTTTGAAAGAGAGACAAGTTTACGAACTATTTTTGCAAAAATATAAGTGATCTTAGGTCATAAGTCCACCTATAATCATTCTCCCTTAAACTTAGTCTCTATGCAAGATCTTGTCTTCAATTAAGGTAAGAATTCAAAATTGGATTGAATATTTTATTTTTCATAAAACCTAGATAGTATGCACACCGTGACAGTGAAGATTTCTGGGATTTCAACTCTAACCATAAAGCCATTTATTTATATATATTTATATTTCCTTTTTTTTTATTCTTCCCTTAGTTTAGGCTTTCTAGTTCACCCTTGTAACGAGCCTATAACCGATGACTCCCAAACCAGACGGTCTTAGGGCACCAGATGAGAAAACATCCCTCGGGTTTAAGGTCTCGAGTGAAAAAGGCCACGAAACTAAGGGGATTATTATTTTTTTTACCACCGTTAGGCGTGAATAATCATGCTTCTTGAGGCATAGTTATCCAGCTTAATAAGTGATGCTTTATTCACATATATATTTTTTTCTTTTTTTTTCTTTTTTTTTTATTTATATGGCATTTTTGGTCTTTGTCTCCATCCCAAGAAATGTGTAAGTGTAAAGTGCATATTATCTAAGGCAAAAAATTCAAGATAAAAATATCTCACCAATTTTTCTTACTTAGCCTATAATTTCAAACAAGATCTATTATTTCAACTAGGTTTAAGATGTCATAATTAAGGCTTTCTTAATTTCTAAGATACATCTTAATTTTCTTAAAATAGGTCAAAACTTTGTCTCTTATTTCAAAAAGTTTTTTTTTTATTATTTTTTTTATTTCTAAAAGAAGTGTAAAAGAAAGAAAATCTAAAAACTCTATGTTAGTAAACCCTCCCCCACACTTATTTCATGCATTGTCCTCAATGCATCGTGATATATGTATGCATGAAACAAAATAGAGAGGGAAGGAAAAAATTACCTCAAGGTGGTGGTTCCGGTGGCGGTCTAATTGGTCCACGAAAGGCGGCCCAATCATTCTTGCGTGGAGTCCGAAGGAATCCACCAGAAACCTCCATGATACAACCCACTAAAAGATGTATGCATTTATGATTTTTATTAAAAATTTTACCCATCTAATTTCTAAATTTTCAAAATAATTTCAGAGTCAAATTTTTCAAAACCTTTGTCCCAGAATGGAATGATTGATTTGGACTCAGGAAATATGGGAACTAATACCGACTCAGAGAAATGACTCAAGTCAAGTAAAGGTTCGAGAGTCGAGATCGGTTCAGGAAGTGGGTCCAAATCAAGAAGATGAAGCTCAAGTCCACATTCATTTCCCCATGATGGAATGTGACTATCTAAGATTAGTGATTCAAGTTCAGGAGGGTTGGGAATCAAAACTGACTCTAAAATGTTACTCAAATTGGGTAACAAAACAGGTGTCAATAATGATTCAGGTATTTGAACTAAATCACAAACTTGAGGATCAAAGTCACATTCCTCATTCAGTTCAATTCCACAAAAATGAGAACTTGCCAATTTATCAATGGGACTTTCAAAAGTAAGAAATTGGTCAAGTTCAATATGATCATCATGAATGATTGGTGATTCAATTTTACAATGGATGGGTACAGGATCTAATAATGACTCGGGAAAAGGGGTGAAATCATGTGAAGACACCGGAGTCATAATTGAATCAGGAAGGAAAATTGAATCATCAAGTGGAATTTCAGGATCATATTCACACTCAAGTTCAATTTCAGGAAAATGAAAACTTGCCAAAATGTCAATGGGATCTGAATTTTGGACAAGTTCAGGTGATTGTGCTGAAATTGAATCTGGATTTCCAAGACTACATGACTCATCTTCTTTAATAGAGTGGCTAGTGATATTAGAAATAGGATGAGAATGAAGAGTTTGGATCATCAACTCTATGTCACGATTTCTAGCATTTTGTGCATGAGTCATTTCTTCAAGCATCTTTCCATAATTGATGACTTCATTGTTTTGATGGAAAGATGAAGTATTGTCTTGGAAGTGATATTGAAATTGTGAGTCCATCAGATTTTGGGATTTGTGTTTGGACTCACGCATACTCATTTCCAAAATTGATGGTCTTTTATTTTGGACTGGTGGAACTGAGTATGTATCTTGAAAATGTGGTGGAATTGGAGAGGCTAATTTGGTCTTAAGTTGTTGCTCTGCCTCTAGTAGATTGGCTTCTATCCTCTTTTGGAACTCAGATTTTTCTTCAATGGGAGGTCCAGAAAAAGGAATATATGAAGCGGAATCGGGGAATGAATATTGTGGATAATGTGAATATGATGGACAAGGTGGACATGGGGGACAAGGAGGTTGATAATTAAACTCGGGGGACTTGAATCCCCAATTACTCTGTGACGAGTTGAAATTATTTTGGAAATTATAGTTATTAGAATGTGGGTATGGGTTGTATTGATTCGGATAAGGCCAACCCGGTGTATGTGGTTGGTGCATATTGTAAAACGCCGGGTTGGAATTAACCGAATACAATGGAGTTGATGTGAAATATGGATTCATGTTTGGATTGAAAGAATTGTTATTGTTGAATGCCATTTCACACAAAAAATCACAAAAAAGAAAGAATCAAACAACAAACAAAAAGAAAAGAAAAAATCAAAACCAAGCCAAGAGGAGGGTTGACCTAGACCTAGATGAAATGTCCCTAGGGGCCAACGTCTATTCAAATTTTATTAGGGCTTGGGTTGTGTAAGTGGGGAGATGATTTTTGGGCTAAGGAAGGGGTATGAAATCCCACCTTATCTTGTTTGGGTTTTGCCCTTAAATTCAATTTGTGCAAGTGTGCAATATAGACAAGAAGATAACACAAAGCGATAAATCACCCACGTGTTTGTCCTATGCTATATGCAATGCCATATGTACATCTCCATCAAATCACAACAATAGAACAAAATACAGTATATTGGAATTGAATTGACACGTACCTAAATGCAAATGTCTATACCATTTTAAAAGCGTCCAAATACCGTATTTTAGTTCTTTTATTTTTTTGTGGTGTGTAGGCAATCAAAGCAAGAAAGATAGTAGCAGAAATCAACTAGCTATTACAAGATACACATCCCAGAACAACAACAATTACAACGTTCACAAAATTGCCGCGGTTTGCGGCAAAAGTCGCGGTTCCGCGGCTTTTCTTTTGAATCTGGGGCCCTGCTTTCAAGAGCAGGGGGATGCAAAGCTAGTTTATGTACTGCAATGTTAAGTACCTGAAAATATTTCCCTGCACACCAAAACAGAGAAGACAAATGTTAACAAAAACGTGTCATCAAAACCATTCCCTTCCCCGGCAACGGCGCCAAAAATTTGATCGATGGGCGGAACTAGCACTCAAAAAGTGTATTTATGAAATCAAATGAAAAGCTCGAATGTGCTTAGTATACCCTCGATACTTCCGTTATAGCATTGGCTCAACGGGTCGTATCCACAGGGAAGGGAGGCGATAGAAGCATTAACAGTCTCTAGTCACGTCAGATGTTAACAATTCTTCTATATTGAAAGAATGAAAAAGAATGAGAAAATGAAAATAAGCATGTGGTAGGTGAGGAGAGCGATGAAAACGGCGATGTAAAAACCAAAAGAGAAGTGAAGAAGATGGAACAAGGTAAACTAAGATGGCGATGAAAACACCGATAGAAAAATGAGAAAAGAATTTGGAAAACGATTTCTAAAACAAAGGTAAAAGAAAACTCATGGCTACTAACTACTAAGTACTCCACTAATCATGCTAACCTCTTCGAGATAGTTGCCTCACATTTTGATCCTTGGCCATCACAATCCTTGTCTTCAAAGAGACGGTACAAAGCATGGCTCACCGATGGTCATAACAATCACAACATTGCAACAAGAACAAGCTAGTACAAGCATCAACTCACCAACAATTAAAAGAATGCATGAAATAAAAGAGCATGAAGTAAAAGAGAGTTAGCATGGTTAGCAAGTTAGCAAGTTAGCTAGCATGAAATAAAAGAGCATGAAATAAAAAGAGTTAGCTTGGTTAGCAAGTTAGCAAGTTAGCAAGTTAGATGTTAGAACCCATCATCTTTGGCCATCAATGGCTCTTGCAACAAGGCCTTGTAGAGGCAACCCGATTCATGTGGATTATCAAGTAAGTGGTTAGATAGGTTAGTGGTTAGTAGTTAGATTGCCATGAGAAGAAAAATTAGCAACAAAACATCATGTAGAAGATGAAGGAGATTACAATGGAAGAGAAAGGAGGTACCTTTACATAGAGTGTCACTCTCTATTACATCAATCCCTCACTATCTCTCTCTATGAATCACTCAGCCCTACTACAATGATCTAAGAAAAAGAAAAGAAAATACAAGAAAATGAAGAACTCTCACCTACACTACACTAAATCTGCACCTACTCCTAAAAACGAAGATTACTTGCGTTTGGGCTCTCTGCAGGGCTATTTATAGGCAAAAGAAGGCTCTGGAAGACGAGACGGGGCCACGCGTCGAAAATCGACGCGTGGCTCCACAAAAATGCCGCGGAATCTCAAGTATTGCCGAGATTCCGCGGCAATTCTACGGATCTACGTCTCTGGATTTCGTCCACGCGTTTTTCTGGCTTCTAGCTGCTTCCAGGTATATCCAATTTCGGATAATTTCGACCGCAGATTCGTCTGATGTGCGCAAGAGGCTAGGTTCAATGAATCTTCTAGATAATCCCTTGCTTGGCCTCCAAGTAATGCGGATTAATTACCCTTAATTGGGTCTAATTAGGCTCTTATTCCATCTTTGCCCTTGAACTTTGGTTGTACCTGCAATAAAGACCAAAACACGTATTAGACCGACTATTTATTCATAAACTGGTGGGAAAATGCGATATAATAATGCAGAATTTGTAGACTAATCAATTTGTTGTATCCCTCTTGGGTAGATGTTGATTTGGAGTGGTGGTTAGCTCCCTCTTTGGTAGAGGTTGAGTTTGTGGTTTACTCCCTCTAGTGTGAGGTGGAGTTAGATTGGATTTGTATCCCTCTTTGTGAAGAGGTGGATTGTGGTTGTTTGGCTAGGTGCCTACCCCTCTTGTGTGAGGTGGTGATTGAGTTGGTTGTGCATTGCCTCTGGGTGAGGTTGTATTGGTTGAGAGAGGAGTTAGGTACTCCTGGTTATTTTATTGCCCCAAATCCTCGTTGGAGGTTCCCTGTGTGGGAGTCCTAGGTGGACAAGTTAGTGGATTGGAAATCCTTCTCAGTGAAGGCGGGGACATAGAGCTCGGTGCTCGAACCTCGAAGCAAATCTTATTGTTTGCGTTTGATCCATTGACTCTAAACTCTCTCTCTCGTTATATTGTGCCATTGCATCATTTCATATTGTCATATCATTATTATATGCTTGGTTTGATTGTGTGTGCCTCACTTGTACTTAACCACGAGAGCTTCATATAGCGCCTCAACTCTTATTTAGAGGAATAAAGAGGAGTTAGTCCAGAGCTCTTCACCGGGAATTCGGCTACACTCGTTGGTTGCATTAAGTGTGTTTTAGCTATTAAGTTTTTAATTTCCGCATTTAGTTCATTAGATTAGCCTTATCACCTATTCACCCCCCTCTAGGTGATTTCATATAGTTTATCTTAATTTCAAAGCATAGCATAAGAAAAGTCCACTTAAAATAATGCTATCAAAGTATTTAAATATGAACCATGAATAACCATTTAAAAAGTGCAACCCAAATTAGTTAAACTTAATTACTGATTCATCTTCAAGAACACTAATTTAATCTTAGGGTTCTAACAAGCATAGATGTCAATCAGTTCATCTTTTAAACCAAACTAGGGTTGATCGAGAGATTAGCAAACAATAAATTTAATTAGTTATTAATATTTTTATTTTTATTTTGAATAAGAAAAGTTGCATTAAAATTAAAAGAAGAAAAAACAAATTAGCTAAAGTAGAAAACTAAATTGAATTGCAAAGCAAGAAGAGAAAAAAGAATAAAGAACCTTTTTATTGGATGTCACAGGCCAATTACAAAGCTCTTCTGCTTCTTCAACAATCTTCTTCTTCAAATAAAAAAAACAAAAAATACAAGAAAATTCTGAAAGAAAGAGGATCTAAAGGAAACCCTAAACTTTTGCTTCTCGGATCCCCCTCCCTGTTGCTCTGTAGAGGTATTTATAGGAGATATAAGACATAGAGTCCCAGTACAACTCTCCCACGAAAACACGTTGCCAGATCTATCCAAACGTCCGCGAAAACGTTGCCATAGCCGCATTTTTGCGGCAAAAGCATGGCTAATGGCCACGCGATTTCTCGCGTGGCCTCCTCTGGTCCGTCGTCTGGGCGCCTCCTCCTGGAGTCTGCATTCTGATCCTCGATCTTGAGAATTCGGGATAACTTGATAGGCAAGTTATCAAAAATCTGAATTTGAAAAGGATTTGGTCCTTTATCTTCATCTTCAAGCCTTTCTTTATCTTTATCTTGTAGTGCAATCAACTAGGTTTAAGTAGAAGTCCACCACTGATTTTAATTAGGATAAGGATCCATCTTATTCTATCATTCTTCTCCTTTTGATTTGAATAGCAATTAGGAGTCCTACTTTATCCTTCCTCTTCCTTCCCTAGATTTTAAATTAATAATTTAAAATCCAAGTTTAGATTAGGTTAGATAAGATAGAAGCTTCTAAATTACTAAAATAAATCATGCATATGGGCTTGCGGGCTTTTTTTGGGCTTTTGGGCTTCAATTGAGTTTCATTTATTTATTCTTTAATTACTCAAGGCATGCGCAACATTAAACAATAAAACATTACGTAGCAGTGCTTTATAAAAGAATAAGTAGGGAAATATGATAGATAAATATGATGATAAATATGCACTTTTGACTACCTATCACAACCCCACACTTATCTTTTTGCTCGTCCTCGAGTAAAAATAAAAAGAAAAAGGAAAAGAAAATAAAAACTAACCTATCTTAACTCACTTTCATATAGGAATATGGTTGCACTTAGCACGTACAACAATCCGTTAAACCTCTAGGTTATCCCTAGAGGACGAGTGTTATCTCGTGAGGGTTTTCAGCGGATTACACCCACAAAATCCATAAAAGAAGAAAATGTTAGTGATTAATTTTTTTTATTTTGAAAAAAGAGAGAAATATTTGAAATATGTTTGAAGAAATTAAGCAATCTATAAGTTTTAGGATTATCATTTTTATTCATTCTTAAACTTAGTCTCTATACAATAATTCGTTATCAATTTTAGGTAAGGATTAAAATTGAATTTTTAGATAGTCTCTTTTGTTACCCTAAGTCATATGCATCCTCGTGAATATGAATCTTTACTAGGGATTCTTTAACTTGGACTCTCATGCCTCTTTATTATTATTTTTCTTTATATATATAAATATATATATATATTTAATAATATGTATAACTCATCTAATTTTCTTTTGTATAAATATCAAGGCTTCTTGAGGTCCTCATACCTAACTAATTGACTATTAGATGTGTTAGTACATATATAGATAATATTTCTTAATTTTCTTTGGCTTTCTAATTCGCCCATGTAACGAGCCTAAGGTCGGTGGCTCCCAAACTGGTCAGTTTTAGGGCATCGGGTGAGAAAACACCCCACGGACTTAAGGACTCGAGTGAACTAGGCCACAAAACTAAGGACTTTATTTATAAAATCACCTTTAGGCATGAATACTTATGCTTCTTGAGGCACATAAATCCAGCTTAATTAGTGAATTTTTTAATTTATATTATTATATTTTTTTTATAAGGCACAAGAGTCTTTGTCTTAGAATCCTAGATGTGTAAGTGTATTAGGTATGCACATTTCATTCAGGTAAAAATCAAGACTAATTACTTATTCAATTTTTCCTCCTATACCTAAAAATCCAACAATTTATTTTATTTTGACCAAGTTTTTAGAAATCCTAATCATGATTTTCCTAATTCTTAAGATTAACTTGGATTTTTTTCAAAAGATAAGTCAAAATACTGTTTCCTTTTTCAAATATATATTATTGTTTATATTTTTATATTTTTTATTTTTGTTAAGTTAATAACCTAAGGTTTAGTGAGTTATGTTAACAGCAACATACAGTTAGTCAATAATCTATGTTGAAATAAATGTTTTTATTTTTTATTTTTTAATATTTATTTATTTATTTATATATATATATTTAAAAAGAATGAATTAGTACCCTCCCCCACACTTATCTCATGCATTGTCCCCAATGTATGCATGTATGTATAAATGCATGAAATGAACTGGCAGAGAGGTAGAGTTACTGATACATTGGGTCAAAATGACCCATAGCTGTGTCTGCTCTCGGTACTGATTCCAAAAATGGTTTCAGACGTTGATCATTTACCTTGAATTCATTACCATTCCTAGGGTCGTATATCTCTATGGCTCCATGTGGAAACACAATCTTAATAACGAAAGGCCCTGTCCATCTTGATTTCAGCTTTCCTGAAAAAAGGTGAAGTCAAGAATTATAGAGTAAGACTTTCTATCCTTGAACAAAAGTTTTTCTCATGATGAACTTATCATGAAAAACCTTAACCCTATCTTTCATAATCTTCGTATTTTCATACGCCTCATTCCTTAACTCCTCAATTTCAGAAATGTGCAATTTCTGAAGCACACCAGCCTTATCTAGATCAAAATTCAGCTGCTTAATTGCCCATAAGGCTTGGTGCTCTAACTCAACAGGAAGGTGGCAAGATTTTTTAGAGACTAACCTATAAGGAGACATTCCTAGAATCGTTTTAAAGACGGTCCTATATGCCCATAAGGCATCCACCAATTTGGTAGACCAGTCCTTCCTGTTTTGATTCACAGTTTTCTCTAAGATAAGCTTAACTTGCTTATTTGAGACTTCTACCTGCCTACTGGTTTGAGGATGGTAAGGTGTGGATAACTTGTGTGTTATGGCATATTTTCGCATAAGAGTTTCAAAAGTTCTATTGCTAAAATGTGTACCATTATCACTAATTAGGGGTTCCAAAGCGTGAAATGATGTTTTCTTTCAAAAACTTGACAACAACTTTGTTGTCATTTGTCCTGTAAGGGATGGCTTCAACCCATTTGGATATGTAATCTACAGCCAACAAGATGTATTAGTTCCCAAATGAATTAGGAAGGGGTCCTATAAAATCAATGCCCCAAACATCAAAGAGTTCTACATTTAGAATTAGGTTTAGGGGCATCATATTACGTTTAGAAATCCTTCCCATCATTTGGCATCTTGTGCAAGTTTTACAAAAGTTAAATGCGTCTTTAAACAAAGTGGGCCAATAGAAGCTACTCTGTTATACCTTTTCGGCTATTTTGCGAGGACCAAAGTGTCTACAACAAGCAAATTCATGACAAAAGGCTAGAACACTTCTAGTTTCCTCTTCGGGAACACATCTCCTAATTATTTGGTCGCTACAATATTTGAAGAGGTAAGGGTCCTCCCACATGAAATACCGGACTTGAGATAAGAACCGGCATCTATCCTGTTTTGACTGACTAGATGGGGTTTGGTTTGTGACTAAGTAATTAACTATGTCGGCAAACCATGATTCCGTATAGATGGCTAAAAGTTATTCGTCAGGGAAGTTATTATTGATGGGCAGTTCGTCGGAAGGTGCGTTTTGAAATCACCTAGAGGGGGGGTGAATATGTGATATGCTAATCTAGAAAACTAAATGCGCTAAATGCGGAAGCTTAAAAACTATTTGCAACACACTTAGTATAACTCACAAGTGTAGCCGAATTCCCCATGAAGGGCTCTGGACTAACTCCTCTTGATTCCCCTAGATATGGGTTGAGGTGCTATATGAAGCTCTTGTGGTTAAGTACAAGTGAGGCACACAAACACAAGCCAAGCATATAATGGATATACAACAATATGAAAGATGCAAGGCAACACAAGCAATATGAATGATATGAATGAAGAATGATGCTTTGCACAAATAAAAGAGAGAGAGAGTTTAGAGACAAGTGGATCAAACGCAAACACAATGATATGTTCCGAGGTTCGAGCCCCTAGCTCTACGTCCCCGCCTTCACCGAGAAGGATTTCTAATCCACTATAATGTCCACCGAGGACTCCCACCGAGGGAACCTTCACCGAGAAGGATTTTTACAACAAGGGAGTACCGAACTCCTCTCTCAAACACCGCCTCACAACCGAGGGGTAGGCCCGTAGCCAAACAACCACAAACACCTCTACCGAAGAGGGTTACAAACCAAACTCCACCTCTCACAAGAGGGAGCAAACCAATCACCCGATCAACCTCTACCAAAGAGGGATACAAACAAGAGCAAGGATGTTTACAACTAGTGATTTCTTTCAACCACAAACAATCTCTCCTTTACTCTTTTCCACAAAACAAAGATCCTAATAGATTAGGATAGTATGATATAGCTCAAGTGTGAAAAACTAAGTGTTTTTGATCAAAGAAAATCTCTTGGGGAAATACCAAATTGATATAGAAATGAAGAACAAGAAACCAATTCCCAAAAACCTATTTTTTTTGAAAATAACAAAACACTTAAAAACAAACAAGATTGATCTTTTTGCTCTTTAAACTCTTTTAAAAACTTCTTTTTAAAAACAGAGAGTGGGAAAAATTTAGCTCAGAAAATCTTAGTTAAAACCCCCAAGAAATGGGGTATATATAGGCCCACAAGAAACTAGACGTTAGGCTGATATGGAAGCCTGACAGGCTTGGCGGTCGGCCGCCCGGTCGACCGCCAACGGTCATATTTATGACCGTTGGGCAAACCCGGTCGACCGGCCGGTCGACCCCCAGATACAAAGAGCAGAGCTCTCTGGTTCGGTCGGCCGCCCGGCCGACCGTACCTTTGTCTGCCAAACGTGCACAAGCTTGTGCACGTCGGTCGACCGCAAGGGTCGACCGGCCTTTGGTGCGGTCGACCCGTGCGGTCGGCCAACCTGGCCTGTCAGCCACTGTTCTGGGACAGAAAACACATGTTAAAATATTTCTAAAAATTCTTTTAAGTCATGTAAAAATACCCAAAATAGTTTTATCATTTTGCATTGATATATAAGCATGTGATAAAAATTTCAACTCAATTATCAAGCAATTTGAACTATTTTTGTGTCTTATCATTTTTACCAAAAATCAAAACTTGTATTTTTATCAACTTGATTTTTCAACACATGAATAGGAAAATCAAAATAAGTTTGTTTAAGAAGTTTAAGCATGTATGTATATTGAACACATCTAATATACATAAAAACCATTTAAACTTGTTTTGATCTAAACTATTCATGAAAACCAAATCGAAAACATAAATCTTGTGTGTGTTGTGCACTTGAGCATATCAACTATACTAAGCTTTACAAATGGATCTAAACACACTAAACTAAACTAGGATACCTAAGTCTTCTTGACGATCTTCATCTTCAAGTAGACCCGATTCAAAACTCCATCCATGGGCTAGGCAATGTGTGATCTTGAAGCTTGAGCCCTGGAATCACTTGTGAAGCTTCCAAACACCTCTTGTTGAAGCTATCACCAAACTAACATCTTGTTATAAGATCTGAAACTAAAATCACAAGATTATTAGTAAACATAACTACATGAGTTAATCATCATCAAAACTAGGGTGGAAGGCCTTTGGGCCAACAATCTCCCCCTTTTTGATGATGACAAAACTCATGGAGTTATATATGCATGGATTAAAGTTAAGCTTCAAAGAAGCTCCCCCTTAACTCATGCATAAACAAATAAACATAAAGAATATGCAATGAAAGCTCTTAAACATGAATGCATAGATATACATAAACACCAAAAAGGTTCTAGATACCAATGAAATGTTCAAAAACAAAACATGCTCTAGATACCAATTAAAATTAAACTAGATTAAACTTAATATATGCAAAACATACATATGCATATATAAAACTCAAAATCTTTCTCTCCCTTTTTGTCAATCATCAATAAAGGGGTAAAAACAAAACCAAATCAATAAATTTTTCTCCCCATTTTGTTCGAAACAAAGAATCAACAAAAGGGTAAAAACCAATACAATAAAACAATGTCAATGAGGGGGAAAAATCTTTCTCCCCCTTTTTGTCAAACTCCCCCTATTTGTCTAAAACAAAAACAAAGTCAATAAGGGGTGACTTTAAACATAATTGATACCAATTGAAATAAATGTTCATTTTACACATATGATATCAATGAAAATTATTATTTTCTATCATAAAGTAAGGAAGTGGAAATACAAATACCAATTGAAATATGAAAATCGAATTTTCTCTCCCTTTATGAAATACAAACTAAACACATGCATAGGCTCGAAATAAGATACCAATTGAAATCTAAATCAATTGAAACAAAGTTGAAACTCAAGCCTTAGCATAAACAAGTATATATGTATGGAAAGATTAGATATCAATCGAAATTGATACTATAGGAATTGAAAACATACATACATATAAACATATACGAGTATACAAGAAGATCAAAATTGATACCAATTGAAAGAATTCAATGATACCAATTGAAACAACAATAATAGCAAGGTATCCCTTATATAACTATCCACCCAATCATGGTCAAGTTTTTAAATGATTTTCATTGTAAAGCATACAAGAACATGATCGCCCATCCATCCGCCCGTGGATGGTAGGGGTTTTTCAAAAATAGATACGAAAATAAGGTTTGTTTGAAAAACTCTACCAAATGAAGAATACGAACTAGTTAAAATGAAAAATTTTGTTAGCTAGTACGAAATCCTTCAAGCAAGGAATAACACAAAATAGTTTTTCATAAAACATGAAATCCACATGATAATCAACACTCTAATTCAATTAGGCATAAATATGACTCATGAAAACAAAACATGAGCAAAATATAAATATGAGTGTATAAATAAAATGTGTAGATCATAATCATGAAAATATTTAATTAAGTTCAATTATTCCTTGAAACATGAAAATATGAAAATCATCAAAATTATTTAATCTTCAAGGTATATGTATGTCCTATACAAACTAAAGTATACATACATATCCAAACACGAGTCCACAAAGATATATGCATGAAGGCACGTGGCTCAAAGGATGTATATGTATAACAATAATTTGGATAAAATGGACATATACATGAAGTTAAACATAAACACAAAAACATGAATAACTAAAATTTTATTAAAACAAATTTCATTTCAAGGTATATGCATGTATTTGTCAACACAAGAAGTATACATACATATCCCTAAACACAATTGAGTCCATAAATAAAGATTTGCATGAAAAGCAAATGACTCAAGGGGTATACATGTATATCTTAAAGTTTGGCAAAAATAAACATATACATGAAATGAAAACTCATACAAATAAACAAATCCAAAAATAGGGATACAAGTTTAAAATGCATGAATCATCAAAACTAGACTATACTAGCACATCTAATGGGAACAAATAAGCATTCAAGCTCAAACATATATAGATTTATTTGTGGCCCACTATATGCACAAATATATACCTAGTCTTAATGAAAACTAACATTTAAACATATATTCAATACATGAAGCATCAAAACAAGATAAGAATAAACATGAAAATCATAAACATGATTATTATGTAAATTTACATGTTATTAAACCTATGATAAACATGATAGCTAAACAAATGGTGAGAACACAAAGTAATAGTCCAAATTAAACATGGGTGTCTCAAAATGCTATACATGCATGTCAAGGGTCTAATAATCATGGCATTTACATACTAATCTATAATCATCAAAACATGCTATAAATAATAAACATGAAAAGCATGCAAACATAAATAAGGAGTTAGGAATCGTTACCAAAACCTAGAAGGCAACTTTTCTTGTCTCCAAAACATGGTGGTCCTCTCCACCAAACCTTCCCTTGAAAGTGATGCATCCAATGATTTCCATGAATCTCGGAACGCATCCACTCCAAGGTACCGCTACTCTCACGTCATGTGAGAGCCCACACCTACATTATAAACACGAGGGGTGGTCTTTGGTACCCACAACTTTTTGGGTCCTTAGGGGTTAGTACCTTCTCTAACCCAAACAAATTTATTTGCTAAATTTACATCATGTAATCTATCAAAGCAAAATTTAGTAAGGTGGCCCTTACGTCCATAATGTGTACAAGTGTACACATGAGCATACATGTGATGATGGTGTCCGTGAGGAGCATGTGTATGCCGTGTAGGGTGTGCATGAATAGATGGAACTTGTTTCTTTCGAAACAAGGTTTCCAAACGTGTATGACCCACTACACATTGGCTCAAAGTGGAGCCCAAACAATCTACACTCTTCTTAAGTAAGGATATATCATTGTCAATTAAAGAAGAGGTGGAACATGCAAGGGGTGATCTAGGTGAAACTACCCTAGCATGGCAAACATGTGAAACAATATCATTTTCAAGGATTTATTTTTATTTATACAAATTTCTAATTCTTTTGAAATAAAGTCAATTTCTCTTTTCAAAGAATCATTATCTCTTAAAACACATTCAACTTTTGAAGCCAAAATATCATTATTTTTCAAAACATTATCACAATCATTTTTAGATTTTAAAAATTTATTTTCTTTTAATGCAAGTTCAAGTTGAGATTTTAATGAATCCTTTTCATCCAAAATCTCATCTTTCTCTTGCAAAATAATGTCAAGTCTAGAAAGCAAACTTTTATTTTCATTATTAATTTCTAGACTTTTCTGTTTCAAAATTTTATATTTTTCAAATAATTTTTCACAAACTATTGATAGTTCTTCATTCAAAGCATGTGGATCAACAAAATCATTACATGAAGAACTAGCATTATCACTATCTAGTTGAAGTTCCGATTGTACCTCAAGGGAGTCATTCCCTTGGATCATATAGCATTGAGAATCGGATTCTCCACTAGACTCCTCCGGTTGGATTGGCAATTGAAGCTTGGAGGTGGTGGTGGTTGTCAAAATGTTCCACACTGCAAAGGCGGAATCAATATTAGAAACATGCATAAGATAATCTTTAGGAAGAGTGCTTCTAATGGCCTCAAGGGCTTGTGCATTGGCCCCTATATGAATGCGGTTACCAAGATAGCATTTCTTGGTAGCGGCAAGAAATACATGCAAACCTAGGGTCTTCAAATAGCAACTCATCATAACCTTCCAAACATCAAGTCTAGAGATATCAAACATAGGAGGGCTATCCATGAGTGCAAACTAAATGTGTGCAAGCAAACAAATGTGCAAATGCAAATGTAGATTAGCAAACAAAGGATCTCACTCCTAGGATGTTAAGCCTAAGTATCAGGAGCGTAGGCTCTGATACCAATTGAAATCACCTAGAGGGGGGGTGAATAGGTGATATGCTAATCTAGAAAACTAAATGCGCTAAATGCGGAAGCTTAAAAACTATTTGCAACACACTTAGTACAACTCACAAGTGTAGCTGAATTCCCCGTGAAGGGCTCTGGACTAACTCCTCTTGATTCCCCTAGATATGGGTTGAGGTGCTATATGAAGCTCTTGTGATTAAGTACAAGTGAGGCACACAAACACAAGCCAAGCATATAATGGATATACAACAATATGAAAGATGCAAGGCAACACAAGCAATATGAATGATATGAATGAAGAATGATGCTTTGCACAAATAAAAGAGAGAGAGTTTAGAGACAAGTGGATCAAACGCAAACACAATGATATGTTCCGAGGTTTGAGCCCCTAGCTCTACGTCCCCGCCTTCACCGAGAAGGATTTCTAATCCACTATAATGTCCACCGAGGACTCCCACCGAGGGAACCTTCACCGAGAAGGATTTTAACAACAAGGGAGTACCGAACTCCTCTCTCAAACACCGCCTCACAACCGAGGGGTAGGCCCGTAGCCAAACAATCACAAACACCTCTACCGAAGAGGGTTACAAACCAAACTCCACCTCTCACAAGAGGGAGCAAACCAATCACCCGATCAACCTCTACCAAAGAGGGATACAAACAAGAGCAAGGGTGTTTACAACTAGTGATTTCTTTCAACCACAAACAATCTCTCCTTTACTCTTTTCCACAAAACAAAGATCCTAATAGATTAGGATAGTATGATATAGCTCAAGTGTGGAAAACTAAGTGTTTTTGATTAAAGAAAATCTTTTGGGAAAATACCAAATTGATATAGAAATGAAGAACAAGAAACCAATTCCCAAAAACCTATTTTCTTTGAAAATAACAAAACACTTAAAAACAAACAAGATTGATCTTTTTGCTCTTTAAACTCTTTTAAAAACTTCTTTTTAAAACCAGAGAGTGGGGAAAATTGAGCTCAGAAAATCTTAGTTAAAACCCCCAAGAAATGGGGTATATATAGGCCCAACAAGAAACTAGCCGTTAGGCTGATGTGGCAGCCTGACAGGCTTGGCGGTCGGCCGCCCGGTCAACCGCCAACGGTCATATTTATGACCGTTGGGCAAACCGGTCGACCGCCCGGTCGACCCCCAGATACAGAGAGCAGAGCTCTCTGGTTCGGTCGGCCGCCCGGCCGACCGTCCCTGTGTCTGCCAAACGTGCACAAGCTTGTGCACGTCGGTCGACCGCAAGGGTCGACCGGCCTTTGGTGCGGTCGACCCGTGCGGTCGGCCGACCTGGCCTGTCAGCCACTGTTCTGGGACAGAAAATACATGTTAAAATATTTCTAAAAATTCTTTTAAGTCATGTAAAAATACCCAAAAATAGTTTTATCATTTTGCATTGATATATAAGCATGTGATAAAAATTTCAACTCAATTATCAAGCAATTTGAACTATTTTTGTGTCTTATCTTTTTACCAAAAACCAAAACTTGTATTTTTATCAACTTGATTTTTCAACACATGAATAGGAAAATCAAAATAAGTTTGTTTAAGAAGTTTAAGCATGTATGTATATTGAACACATCTAATATACATAAAAACCATTTAAACTTGTTTTGATCTAAACTATTCATGAAAACCAAATCCAAAACATAAATCTTGTGTGTGTTGTGCACTTGAGCATATCAACTATACTAAGCTTTACAAATGGATCTAAACACACTAAACTAAACTAGGATACCTAAGTCTTCTTGACGATCTTCATCTTCAAGTAGACCCGATCCAAAACTCCATCCATGGGCTAGGCAATGTGTGATCTTGAAGCTTGAGCCCTGGAATCACTTGTGAAGCTTCCAAACACCTCTTGTTGAAGCTATCACCAAACTAACATCTTGTTATAAGATCTGAAACTAAAATCACAAGATTATTAGTAAACATAACTACATGAGTTAATCATCATCAAAACTAGGGTGGAAGGCCTTTGGGCCAACACGTTTGGCACACGAGAGAGATGGTCGGCGACGACATTTTCAACACCCTTTTTATCTCGAATTTCGAGATCAAACTCTTGGTGGAGGAGGATCTAACGAATGAGTCGGGCCTTCACATACTTTTTGAGGATTAGGTATCGAAGTGCAGAATGGTCAGTGAATATCATGGTTTTGGCCCCAAGTAGGTATGGGCGGAATTTCTCCAATGCGAACACTACTGCTAAGAATTCTTTCTTGGTTGTAGTATAGTTCACTTGGGCATCATTAAGTGTCCTACTTGAATAATAGATCACGTGCTGCTTGTTATCTTTGCATTGTCCTGAGACAGCGCCTATAGCAAAATCGGAAGCATCACACATGATCTCAAAGGGTTTGGACCAGTCCGGAGGTGAGAAGATATGTGCAGAGATAATTCCAATTTTATCTTCTCCCATGCGCTATGACACTTGTCATCAAAGATGAAGGGCACGTCTTTGGCTAAAAGGTTTGTAAGGGGTCTAGCAATTTTGATAAAATCCCTAATGAACCTACGGTAAAACCCGGCGTGACCTAAAAAAGAACGAATGTCTTTCACGCATCATGAAATTGGGAGTTTGGCTATGATATCCACCTTACCCTTATCCACTTTGATCCCTTTCCTAGATATCTCATGACCTAGGACAATCCCATGCTGCATCATAAAGTGGCACTTTTCCCAATTTAGGGTCAAGTTCTTTTCGGTGCACCTTTTTAGCACTAGTTCTAAGTGAAGTAAACATTGGTCAAACGAATCTCCATAGGCAGAGAAGTCGTCCATGAAGATCTCCAAGAGGCGCTCGACCATGTCAGAGAAAAGGCTTAACATGCAACGTTGGAATGTCGCGGAGACATTGTATAGGCCGAAAGGCATTCGGCAATAAGCAAACGTCCCAAATGGACATGTGAACGTTGTCTTTTCTTGGTTTTCTGGGGCTATTGGGATTTGGTTATACCCTGAGTAACCGTCCAAGAAACAGTAATACTCATGGCCCGCTAATCCTTCCAGCATTTGGTCGATAAATGGGATGGGAAATGGTCATTTCTAGTTGCAGCGTTCAACTGCGATAGTCTATGCATACTCGAATCTTAGTAGGTAATCGTATTTGTACTAACTCTTACTTGTCGTTTTCCACCACAGTAAAACTGGACTTTTTAGGGACCACGTGCACTGGGCTAACCCATTGGCTATCGAAAATGGGATAAATGATCCCATTATCCAACAGTTCAGTATTTCAGTTTGTATAGCCTCTTGCATGAGCGGGTTTAGCCTACGTTGTGGGTCCCTCTTCGGTTTAACCCCTTCATTTAGATGGATTCTATGCTGGACTATTTTAGGGATTAGTCCCTTGATATCGGCCATAGTCCAACCAATGGCTTCCCTATGTCTCCAAGGGTTGCCAATAGGTCTTTCTCTTACCTATTAGTCAAGTTGGATGGAACTATGACTGGTGGCATCTCTTGTTCACCAAGGTAGGCGTACTTAAGATGCTTAGGCAAGGTCTTTAACTCCAAGGAAGAAGGTGGCTCGATGGGTGGAGGTGTTAAGCTTAAATTCTCCATCTCTATAGAACTTGGACTTGCTGCCCACTCAATCTCATCAAGGTTGAGATCACTAGATTCTAACTCTTCATCATCCTTTGATTCTAGTGTGATCTCCTCTTTGTGCTCACTAGTCATATTTTCAATGAAGTTGACCTCAAAGGGTTGGTCGTTTATGTCGTAGGGGTGCTTACCTAAGTTGAAAATATTGACTTCCTTGGTCTTGTCTCCAAAAGTCAATCTTATGGATCCGTTTTTACAATTTATGATTGCATTACCAGTTGCTAGGAACGGACATCCTAAGATGACGGGAGTCTGGGACCTAGGATTAAACACAGGTTGTGTCTGTAAAATAATGAAATCTACTGGGTAAATGTTCTCCTATACGTACAAGGACATCGTTGATCTCTCCCTTTGGAACTTTAGTTGATCGATCAGCTAATTGGATCGTAACTTGAGTTAAGCTGAGTTGCCTAATCCAAGTTGTTGATATATAGAGAAGGGAAGCAAATTAATGCTTGCTCCTAAATCGAGGAGTGCTCTACTAATATCAGCTTGACCTATTGTGTAAGAAATTGTGGGGCAACTAGGGTCTTTGTACTTGACTGGGATCTGGTTGGACAATAGCTCACTAATATTAGTAGCTAGAAAAACCTTCTTGGGCACATTTGTCTTTCTTTTCTAGGTGCACATGTCCTTAAGAAATTTGGCATAACTAGGGACTTGTTGGATTGCATCAAGAAGTGGTATATTAAGCCTAACTTGATTAAATACCTCGAGCAGGTTCTCTGTATGTGCATTATTATTACTCCTAAGCCTATTTGAAAATGGGGCTATAGGCTGGTGCACTAGATTTGCTGACTTATCAACTTCAGTTTCTTTAGAGTTTTGTGGAGATGGAGTGGAACTAGATGGAGTGGACAATTGAGTTGGGTCCGGTGGCATGGATACTTGATTATCAACTTGTTTCCCTGACCTTAACGTATGAACCAAGTTACACTGGTTTGGGTCTTGAACCTCATTGGCTTACCTAGGATTCTTAGGGTTTGGCAATGGTTGACTTGGTAGAATTCTCTTTTGTCTTTCTTGTTGACTCAGTTGTAGTCAAGATTTGAGCTCGTGTGTCGTGGCTTTTAACTAGAGTGTCTACTTTTCTTTTCATATTAGAGATTCTTGTTTCCATATGTGAATTTTGAAAAGAGGGTGGAGGACTTTGGTTGGGAAAAGTTTGTTGATAAGGAGATTGTTGAAATTTGTTGGAGAATTTGGGCCTTATTTGATCATTGTTGTTTGGGCCCCATGAGAAATTTGGGTGATTTCTCCAACCGGGATTATAGGTGGATGAATATGAATTGTTAGCAAGCCTTGTGAAGGCTACATTCATATGCACGGGCAACGTTTGATGAGCTTAAAAGATGGGATATTTCTCGAACACATGATTCATGGCTTGACAATAAGTACAGCCCGCCGAAGGTGTTGGGCTGACTGGGTTCACTGAGACTGGTTCTTCAGTTTCAAGAGCTTCTAATCTTTGCATCACAGCAGCTAGTTTAGCTTCGGTAGCTATGTTTGCCTCAATGGAATGGACACCTCCTTTAGAACAGTTAGGGTCATTAGTCCTAAATTTTTTCAGAGTTGGTTCTCATTGGATGGTCTTATCAGCCAAATCTTCATATAATAACCATCCTTCGTCTTCGTTCTTTTTCAAAAATCCTCCTTGGCACATGATTCTAATAGGGTTTTTGTTTGATATTCTTATCCATCATAAAGAGCTTGGTAAAGTTGCCATTTCTCAATCTGATGGTGAGGGCATTGGGCAAGGAGATCGTTAAAACGTTCGAAGTACTTCTAAAAAGGTTCATTGGCTGTTTGCTTAAACTGCAAGATGCTTTTCCTAATTTGCACAGTCTTGTGAACGGGATAAAACTTCTTTAAGAAGGTTTTGACGAAATTATCCCATGATGACATGGAACCGGCTTCTAAACTGTAGAGCCATTTCTTTGCTAAGTCTTTCAAAGAGAATGGGACAAAATGTAATTTAATGGCATCTACTCCTAGGCTGGGTATTTTCATCATTAGACATACTTCTTCAAATTCTCTTATGAAAAAGTATGCATCCTCTGATTCAAATTCATGAAATTTTAGAAGAGTGTTGATGTATTGTGATTTTAGCTCAAATTGGTCATTCCTAAATCAGGCAGTTGAATGCAAGATGGAAGAGAGATCCTAATAGGATAGAAACTATCTTGCAGTGATGGTGGTTGTGCCATGTGTGAATCGGGTTTTTGTTCGGGTAGTGAACTGTTCCTAGTTAGTCTAGATGTGACTGGGTCTCTCGACCAAGCTGACATGCACAGTTAACAAATAAGTTCACCTAATCAATCAAGAAAGAGAAAAAATAATCAAAAATCCTAATCTAGGGCAAGCCTTGACCTAGATGACTCCTAACTTTACACTGTCTTTAGGAGGTATACTGCCGACCTTAACCACAAGTTAATCGGCCAGGTAGGTGGCAAGGTTGGTGGGAGGTTATCCGTCAAAGACGTTCCTTAATTAAGTAACCACCAACCTTCGGGCTTTTGACCCTTAATCCCCTTCCTAGACACCGATTTGGCGATAGTTAATTTTGAACAACTTCCTCCTTCAGCCAATCTCCTAATGAGTCTGAGTTAACCTAAGGCCAACATCTAGTCAATTTTTATTTTAGGGTTAGGGTTGTGAGTGCAACGGAGATGATTTGTGGGCCAAGGAAGGGTAATGACGTCCCCACCTTATCTTGTTTATGGGTTTTGCCCTTAAAGTGATTTAGTGCACATGTAAAGCAATCGACAAGTATTCACTCAAAGATAGTGAATCAACTAAGGGTGCTTCCTAGTCTAGATGTAGTGGGAATGTACCTTGTCGCCAGTACTCTTCAATAGGAATTAAGAAAATTTAAATAGACACGTGCCTATGATGCAATAGTCTAAATTTTTTTTAATTAGTCAAGTAATAGGTTACTGTTAATTAATTAGCAGTATGCAGAGTGATCACAAAGAAATATTATCAAAGCAGTAAACAGAACTTTACAATTTGCAGCAACCTACAAAAGATCAATTAGTAGTGATCTACTATAGCCGCAGAAACTCGACAATTGTCGCGTTTGCGCGCTAGATAGTAGGCTCTGTTGCTCTGCCTTCTAGGGCAGAGGCACAGAGTAGCTATATGTCCTTAGCTGCAGCTAGTTTTCCTATTATCAGATCCTGCAAACAGAAACAAAATAATTAGTTTTAGAGAATATCGTACCGTTCCCTCCCCGGCAACGGCACCAAAATTTTGATTGAAACGGAAAAATAATAAAGAAAGAGTTAAAATTAGAAAGTCTTAGTCTCATTTCAATGTAACCGTGTAGCAAGGGCTAGACGGGTCGATCCAGAGGGAAGGATGCGATGGAAGCTTTTCAAAAAGATTTTCACCAAAATTGGCTTGGAAAAAAGAGATATTGATTGTGAAAATTAAATTTAATCAAGCAAAAGAATTATAGTCTACTAATCATCTACCACAACCAAAGTATTAGTCTAAAAGAGCGAACATCATATTGAATGAAGAATTATCTACCCTAGGGTGTTGATTGAGAATCAAGTAAGATGAATAAAAATGTAGGAATCCTAATTAGTGTGCACTAATAAAATTAAACTATAGTTCATCTAAATTTTAAATCATAGCATAAGAAAAGTCCACTTAAAATTATGCTATCAAAGTATTTAAATATGAACCATGAAAAACCATTTAAAAAGTGCAACCCAAATTAGTTAAACTTAATTATTGATTCATTTACAAGAACACCAATTTAATCTTAGGGTTTCTAACAAGCATAGATGTCAATCAGTTCATCTTTTAAACTAAACTAGGGTTGATCGAGAGATTAGCAAACTATAAGTTTAATTAGTTATTCATATTTTTATTTTTATTTTATTTTTTATTTTGAATAAGAAAAGTTTCATTAAAATTAAAAGAAGAAAAAACAAATAAGTTAAAGCAGAAAACTAAATTGAATTGCAAAGCAAGAAGAGAAAAAAGAATAAAGAACCTTTTTATTGGATGTCACCGGTCAATTACAAACCTCTTCTGCTTCTTCAACAATCTTCTTCTCCAAATAAAAAAGCAAAAAAATACAAGAAAATTCAGAATGAAAGAGGATCTAAAGGAAACCCTAGACTTTTGCTTCTCGAATCCCCCTCTCTGTTGCTCTACAGGAGTATTTATAGGAGATTTAAGACGTAGAGTCCCAGTAGAACTCTCCCACGAAAACGCGTTGCCAGATCTATCAAAACGGTCGCAGAAATGCGGCCATAGCCGCGTTTTTCTGGCAAAAGCATGGCTAATGGCCACGCGCTTTCTCGCATGGCCTTCTCTGGTCCGTCAGTCTGCGCGCTTCCTCCTGGATTCTGCATTCTTATCCTCGATCTTGAGAATTCGGGATAACTTGGGAAGCAAGTTATTAAAAATCTGAATTTGAAAAGGATTTGGTCCATTATCTTTATCTTCAAGCCTTTCTTTATCTTTATCTTTATCTTGTAGTGCAAGCAACCAGGTTTAAGTAGAAGTCCACCTCTGATTTTAATTAGGATAAGGATCCATCTTATTCTATCCTTCTTCTCCTCTTGATTTGAATAGCAATTAGGTGTCCTACTTTATCCTTCCTCTTCCTCCTCTAGATTTTAAATTAATAATTTAAAATTCAAGTTTAGATTAGGTTAGATAAGATAGAAGTTTCTAAATTACTAAAATAAATCATGCATGTGGGCTTGCGGGCTTTTTTGGGGCTTTTGGGCTTCTATTGAGTTTTATTTATTTATTCTTTAATTACTCAAGGCCTGCACAATATTAAACAATAAAATATTACGTAGCTGTGCTTTATAAAAGAATAAGTAGGGAAATATGACGATAAATATGATGATAAATATGCACTTTTGACTACCTATCAAGTTCCTTTGTGGAGGCTCCTTTGTGGAAAGATTCTCAGTAGATAGTGAAATCTTTCACAGGTGAAGGCGGGGGACGTAGAGCTTGGTGCTCAAACCTCGAAACAAATCTCTTGTATTTGCGATTGCTTTCTCTCTTGCTCTTAATCTATTTCAATTGCTTGCACTTGTACCTTTGCTTTTATTTCGCTTGATATTCATATCTAGCATCATTTATATTTGTCAGTTTTCACTCTCTAAATCAAAAAGGCACTTGAGCACCTCAACTCATTGTCTAGAGAAATATAGAGGAGAAGTTCTAGAGCCCTTCATAGGAAATCCGGCTTCGCTTTTTAATTTGAGTTGACTGTTTACATCATTCATATTATTAATTGTTACATTTTCGCATTTTGACAATTAGATTAGAATTACACCTATTCACCCCCTCTAGGTGTACTTTCAATTGGTATCAGAGCCTTGTACTCTAGTTTTTAGTTTAACTACATTAGAGAGATGCACTAGCTAATCACTTATTTGCTTGTTCACTGCACTAGCTTACATGGCCAAAGGAATCAAAACTCCACTCAAGTTTGATTGCCTTAGTATATATGAAAAATTAAGATGATCATTTTCTTGCAATACTTAGGGAGTCGGGTTGCAAAGGCGATGACTAACCCATTTAGTGTATTCGATGGTGATGAGGACACATGGTCCAAAATTGCCACCAAGAAATTTGATATCAATGCAAAAGCCCACTAAGCATTGCTTCAAGCCTTGAATGATGATGATATTGCTAGGGGAATTCATTACAAATCTGCCAATGAGATTTTGTCACACTTGGTTATCACGCATGAGGGGACATCACAAGTTAAGAGAGCTAAAATTGATCTCTTGCTTCTTAAAATGAAAATTTTGTTATGAATGAAGAGAATCAATTGATGACATGATTACCAAATTTACTAAAATCACCAATGGTCTTACTTCTTTAGGTGATGGAATTGACAATGACTAAAAGGTGAGAAAAATCATCCGAGCTCTTCCACCATCATGGGAAGTGAAAGCCACAACTTTAAAGAAGTTCAATGATAAAGAAGAGATGGAGCTCATTGGTCTTATTGGCAATCTCAAGACCCATGAGATGGAGAGGAAAGCTAGAGTAGAGGAGGCACCACAAAAGAAGAAGATGCTAGCCTTCAAGTCCACTCCTATCATTTTCGATGAAGATGATGAAAAACAAGAAGATGAAGATCTTTCCCTTCTAGTTAAGAATGTAAGGAGGATGTACAATAAGGCAAAATTCAACAACCAGAGAAAATAACAAGGCAAGGAGGATAAGAAGATTGTGTGCTACAATTATCAGAAATCCGGATATGTTATTGTCAATTGCCCAGAGAATAAAGTAAAGCCCACAACCCTTAAGAAGCCATATAAGAAGAAAGTTTTAAAGGCAACATGGGATTCAGAGAGTGAAACTGACGAAGAGGTTGGCACGGCTCATGTGTGCTTCATGGCAAATGAGAATACACCCAAGTTAACATCCGAATCTCATCTTGATGAATGTGAACTTTCTATGGATGAATTGAGTGAAGCTTTGAAAAGTTGTCTAACAATTATGATTTTCTCAAAAAGAAATATTTGAAAATGAAAAAGAAAAATAAACTTCTCCAAAATCAAATAGTTGTACTTTCTAAAGAAAAAGAAGTTATATCTTCCACACTTCAAAACACACAAAAGAATTTTGAGGCACACAAATTTTCTTGTAAGGCTAAATTTCCTTTTATTGATAAAAATGAAATTTCCAGTTTAAAAAACAAAATTAATACTTTAAGTAATATTTTGAAAAGAATGAATTTAATAAGGATAGATTAGAGGCTATGTTTCCAAAGAGATAAACTCAAAGGAAACATCATGTTTCATATATACAACATCATGCTTACACTCCACAATCACAAGCACAACATATACACCATAGTCCACATGCTCACACACAATCTCATTCACATCATGTCACACACACTAAACATACTCATATTTCTCATGCTCATCATGCACATACGTATCATGTATTTCTTTATGGCAAGGTGTATATATGCACCTATTGTGGTTGAAAAAGGTCACTTAGCCACGTTTTGTTATGATAGCACAAATGCTTCTAATGATCATATTTGGGTTCAAAAAACTAACACTTTAGGACCCAAGAATGTTTGAGTACCAAAATCAATAAGCTCATTGCTTAATGTAGGTAAGCACCAAGGCTCTAAGACGTAGGGAGAGGTGGTACCTTGATAGTGGTTGCTCAAGGCACATGACTTGGGATAGCAACAACTTTGCAACGCTATCAAGGTATCATGAAGGTGGCATCATCACCTTTGGGGATGATTCAAAGGGCAAAATCGTTAGTATAGGTAATATCAAGATTGGCTCATATCTTATAATTGAGAATGTTGTTTTGGTTGAAAGTCTTAAGCATAATCTTTTGAGTATTAGCCAACTTTGTGATAAAAATTTTAAAATTATTTTTGATGTTTTCTCTTATGACATTTTAGATAAGAAAACAAATACTTGTGTTCTTTTCGGTTTTTGTGAAAATAATGTTTATATGATTGACATGCTTAATTTAGATTACAATGCCACTTATTTAAATGCTTTTAATGAAGATTTTTGGTTATGACATAGGAGACTAGGCCACGTTTCGTTTGACCACTTATCTTGAATAAATTCTAAGATTTAGTGAAAGATATTCCTTTCTTGAAGTTTGAAAAGGACAGTATTTGTGATGCGTGCCAACTTGAGAAAAAATCCAAGTTCTCTTTCAAAACAATCAAGGATACCATGACAACTAGACCGTTAGAGTTAATCCACATGGATTTGTTTGGCCCAACTAAAACTAAAAGTCTTAGTGATAATTATTTTATTTTTATTTTAGTTGATAATTTCTCTAGATTTACATGAGTTTTCCTTTTAGAACATAAAGATGATGCTTTTTCACATTTTTCATGTTTTAAGGAAAAGGGTTGAAAAGAAAAAAAAATTTCGATTTTTCACCTAAGGAGTGATAGAGGTGATGAATTTATCAACCATTCTTTTATCACCTATTATGTAGAAAATAGAATTAAACAAGAATTATCTTGTCCTAGAACTCTCAACAAAATGGAGTCATTGAAGGGAAGAATTGTACTCTTCAAGAAATGGCTAGGACAATAATTAGTGAATACAGACTCCTTCAATATTTACGTGAGGCCATAAACACTTCATGTTACATAGAAAATTGAATTTATTTTTATAAAAATTCAAATAAGACTCCCTTTGAGATTTACTATTTGAGAAAATCAAATGTTTTCTATTTTAAAGTCTTTGGTTGCAAATGTTTTGTTTTGAATACCAAAGGTAATTTAGGCAAATTTGATCCAAAATCTTTTGAGGTTATTTTTTTGGATACTGAAATACTAGTAAAACTTACAGAGTTTTCAATAGGTCAACCTTAACTATTGAAGAGTCTATGCATGTTAAGTTGGAGGAATCTAACTTTCTTGTGAAAAATGTTATAGAGATTGATTCGTTAGGTGAAGACCTTGAAAAGGTTTCTATGAAAGATTCACCACATAAGATGAAGGCAAAAGGCTTAAGGATGATACAAAATGGAGAAATCTGAGATGTTGAAGTGGAGCCAACACAACCACTTTCAAACTATTAGAGATATGCTATAAGCCATCCCAAGGACCTCATTATTGGTGATGTATCTAAAGGGGTAACTACTCGCTCTAAACTCCATGATATTTGTGGTCATTTTGAATTTATTTTTCATATTGAGTACAAAAACATCATTGAATTCGAGGGTGACTCATATTGGTTGCTTGCCACACAAGAAGAGCTCAATCAATTTGAGCGCAACCAAATTTGACATCTTATTCCTAGACCCCATGATAGGCCAACCATTGGTACTAATTTTTAGGAATAAGTAGGATGAGTCAGAAAATATTATTAGGAATAAACACTTAGTGGCCCAAAGTTACACCCAAATTAAAAGAATTAATTTTGAGGAAACCTTTGCACCCGTAGCACGACTTGAGGCCATACAGATGACACTTGCTTTTGCTTCTTTTAAAGATTTTAAGTTTTTTCAAATAGATGTTAAAAGTGCATTTTAAAATAATTTTATTGAAGAGGAGGTGTATGTTGAACAACCCCCCAAGTTTGCTTATCCTACACATCTGGATTTTGTTTTTAAACTTGAAAAGGCTTTGTAAGGTTTAAAACAGGAAACAAGCTCCAAGAGCTTGGTATGAAAGATTGAGTACTTTTCTTATCTTAAATGATTTTGTTAAAGACAAAGTTGATACTACCTTATTTACAAAGCAAGCAGATGATGATTTCTTAATAGTGCAAATATATGTTGATGATATCATTTTTGGATCTGCTAATGAAAAGCTTTGTAAGGATTTTGAATCGTGGATGAAGAAAGAGTTTGAAATGAGTATGATGGGGGAGCTCAACTATTTTCTTGGACTCTAAATCAAGTAAAGGAGTGATTGGATTTTCATCAATTAAGCCAAGTATATAAGAGAGCTTATCAAGAAATTTGTCTTTGAAGCTGTAAAGATATGCAAGACTTCCATGGCTACCATAACGAAGCTTGATAAAGATGGATAAGGTAAAAACATTGACAATAAACTCTATCGTAGCATGATTCATAATTTGCTTTACTTGACAGCTAGTAGGCTGGATATTATGTTTAATGTGTTTCTACGTACTAGATTTCAATCTTATCCTAAAGAGTCTCACTTAATTGTCGTAAAACACATTATTGGATATCTTAAGGGCACTATTAGAATGGGCTTGTGGTATTTGACGCCCGGACAATTCTCAATGATGAGTTTTTCGGATGCCAACTATGCCGGTTATAGAGTGGATAGGATGAGCATTAGTGAAACTTGTCAATTTCAAGAAAATTACTTTATTTCATGGTCTTCTATGGAACAAAATTTCGTAGCCCTCTCAACCGCGGAGATGAAGTTGTTGCAGTACGGGCTTGTTGTGCACAAGTCCTTTGGATGAAACATACTCTCCTTGATTATGATTTACATTTTAACCATATTAAAATATTTTGTGATAATACTAGTACATTCATATGACCAAGAATGCAAATCAACATAGCAAGACCAAACACATAGAGATTGGATATCACTTTCTTAGAAATCATTATGAGGAAGGAGATATTAAAATTGATTATATTTTCACCAATTTTCAATTAGCGGATATTTTTTACTAAACCACTTGATTTTAATAGATTTTCTTTTATTTGTGGTGAAGTGAATGTTTACATTATGGATTCATGAAATTTTTAATTGTTTCTCTCAAAATTGATATTCATGCTTGTTTTGCTTAGTATACATGCACTTTCAATTCTTTTAAATTGATATCTTGTTTTTCTCTACTATTGTGTTTATTGGTATCTACTAGTTTTTTAGTTGGTTTATGTGTCCCTTTTTGATTTATGACAAAAAGGGGGAGAAAATTTATGAGTTATTTCATTTGGTATTTTTATTGGAGAAGATATAAGAGTTATTTCATTCATATTGGTATCTATGCTTATGATTTCAATTAGTATTCCTACTTTTCCCAATTGCATTGATGTTTCGTGTTAAAATTAGTATTCAGGATTTATTGATTAATTGGAATTGAAGTGATTTATGAGTTAGAGATTTATGATTTAGTTATTACCTCTATTTCATGTACGTGTGCCTTGTTGCATTCCCATTTTTGTGGTTGGAGGCATGGATGGAGGTTGGTATGTTTATGCATAGTTTTTCATATTTCATATCTATACCTATATGCATATGATGACTTATTTTTAAAATTGGCACATTCTTTAGGTATAAATAATTGTACTGGATAGATAGGCATAACTTGAGGGGGAGCTTTTCTAAGCTTTTTATATTATTCTTTTAAATAACTCATATGTTTTGCCATCATCAAAGGGGGGAGATTGTTGGCCCAAGATTGCAATCACTGGTTTCTTATTTTGATGATAACAAAATTTATGTAGTTATTTAGTACTAATCAAGTTCAAGTAATTAAGTATTTTTTAGGGTTCAAGAGAATTCAAAATGATTCGTCCTCAAAAGGAAGGTATCAAAGTCTCAAGTTAGGAAAATCAAGATTGACTATTTGAAAAAGCCCATTAGAAGATTGCTTGAAGACATATAGTATCTATGTAAGAAAATAGTATATTTAAAGTATAGTATGAGAATTGATGCTCAAGAAGTCACACACAAAATACAAGTTTTTAAAATATAAGTTTTAATATCTAGTTTTTCTCATTTTGGTATTTCACAAGGTTTTGTGTTTGATACATGTCCTATGCTTTTCTAATTTATATATCCTATTTCTATCATGTATCCCAAAGTCTATGTACTGCCAAAATATTTTTCTAACTAGTATAAATTATATAAAAAATAAGTTTATATTCTAAATTTACCCAAAAATATGTTTTTAGGCTAGGTCAGTCGATTGGGCGGTCGACCTAACCTCGGGGCCATTTTTGGCCTTAGTCTGTGCATCCCGTGCATGTTTGTTGGGTGACCGACCGGTCGATCAGTAAACCTAACGGTCGATCGGGCGGTCGACTGACTGGCACTAATTTGGTCTTGGTTGAGATTGGTTGACCAACCTTCGACCGGTCGGTCGACCGATGCCAACGGATAGTTGAAATTATTTGAACTATCGGTCGACCGGGCGGTCGACTGATGAGCACAACTACAGTAATGACTAGTTTTTGAAAATCTATTTCTTTAATTTTTTTCAATGGGTATATTTGCTCTTTTTGGATCTAATCTCTCTCTTAATGACCTGATAGACTTTTCTAATAGTATTTTATCATTTGCCTATATATGGTTCATTTGTAGAGGATTACTAACAATAATTTTTGGAAAATATTTGAAAAATCAACTTTATTCAAGAGAAAAGATTTCAAGTTTTCTTACTCCAAGTGCTCATTTTAAAACCAATTCTTGCAAGTTTTCAGCACTAAGATTGATTCATTTCAACTGATTTTCTCTTTCACAAACTTCTTGAGCTTCATCTTACATCAAATAATATAGAAAGTTGTAAAAGAGATTGTGATCACCAAGAGCTTGTAAACCTCATTGGCTTTGTGCTACCTATTTTGTAGAGGATTGAGAGTTAGAGTTGTGTACTCCGGTCTTGTGTAGACCTTATACTTCCTTTATGGAGGCTCTTTTGTGGAAAGATCCTTAGTGAATAGTGAAATCCCTCACGCGGTGAAGGCGGGGACGTAAAGCTTAGTGCTCGAACCCTAAAATAAATCTCTTGTGTTTGCGATTGCTTTCTCTCTTACTCTTACTCTATTTCAATTGCTTACACTTATGCCTTTGCTTGCTATTCACATCTAGCATCATTCATACTTGTCAATTTTCACTCTCTAAATCAAGAAGGCAATTGAGCACCTCAACTCATTGTCTAGAGGAATATAGAGGAAAAATTCTAGAGCCCTTCATAGGGAATCCGACTTAAGTTCTTGATTTGAGTTGACTGTTTGCATCATTCATATTATTAATTGTTGCATTTTCACATTTTGATAATTAGATTAGCATTGCACCTATTCCCCCCCTCTAGATGTACTTTCAATGTTCAGATCTGCACCACCCATGTGTCCAAAGTGACACTTCTTGGACAGAAGGTCAGAAGAATATCTCACTGCAAAGAGAAGAATACAAAGTTAGTATCTTGAAGACAATAAAAGTATACCAAGTGTTGAAGTTCAAGCGTGGGGCTCAACACGTAAGGCCCACGTTCAATAACTAAAACACGAGGCTCACATGATGCCCCTTCTGGACTTCACACTTGGAAAAAATTTTCTAAGTCCTGAGACTCAAATGCGAGTCTCATAACAAGACCCGCGTCTAAAGTCTCAAAACGTGAGGTCCGTCAAGCTCACATTTAATTCATAAACACGAGAGTCAGGTTGATATGACAAAACACAAGGATTACTAAATTTGCGTTTTGGATATCAATGTGAGAGCTGCGTCTACAATTCAAACGCGGGCCTGTGAGTCTCGCGTCGATTGATCAAATTCAACAGAAGTTCAAAAAGAAGTTAAGAGATGAATCTCTTCGTATTCTCAATAATGGCGAAAGCCATTCTACTTACAAGAAATAGGGGCCTCCTAAGGAGAAGAACCGCCCATGATGATTGGCGCAGTGACACCGCTTGAAGAAGCAGTAAAATGCTTGCCTTTTGGGGCCATTTGCACGATGAAAATTTGTGAGAAGATTTAAAAAGGCTCGAAGCTTTATGGGTCCTGAAAAAAGCTCAATAGCTTTTATGCAAACGCGTCTCTAGAGGAAGAAGACAATCAAAAGATGATTGTTGAAAAGACCACTGGTCTTTTTGTAGGCCCTTCAATGGCTGAGATACGCGGTGAGTATCTCGAGCTCAATCTGAGCAAGACACACGTCCAATGCAGTGTTTGCGTTAAACTGATGTCCGCATCTGGAAACATCCAACGCGATCTTCATGTTTCAAGTACAACCACCAGGGTCGCATCCCGACATCAATTGAGAGTCGCATCCCAGCATAAATAGAGGGTCGCATCTCAGCATAAATTGAGGATCGCGTTTCGATATCAACAAGGTCGCGTCTTCATTGAAGTTCGTGTCCAAAGAAGACAACATGACAGTCGCGTCTTCATCAAATGAGGGTCGCGATCACTCCTACATACGAAGAGTATGACCATGTTTCTGCAATCAGTTCAATAGTATGTTTAGACACATATATTGCATAATTATTATGGCATTCTTATATTCATTCTATAATAATTCCTACAAACTCATATGTCCTAATGTCCTAATTCATGCAGAATATGACAAAGAGAAGATAAGCATGAATCCTATCTAAATAATCTAAAATTTCAAATCAAACATAGATCGACTCAAATTCAGAGAATTAGAGGCTATCTTATCTGAGAATTAGATTTACCAGATAAGATAATATGATAAAAATTCAAAGAAAAAATAAAATTTTGAATACCCTATCAGTTTTGTTGAAAATAAGTGGAAATCTCATCCATTCTAGAAGACAAATTAAAAATTCAAGAGGATAAATAAATAGAGAGAAGATCAACGGATGAGATGAATCAATTTAGATTCGGATTCAGACTGGATATATTTAGCATTTTAATCATAACTTTCGCTGCCGGAATAAAAATCTGATGATTCAAGATGATCTAGAAAGAAGATTTAATGGGCTGCAACTCTTATGTTGATATTGTTTCAAATTCTATCATCTGATAAGTAATATTTAGTAATCAGCATGCCAATAAGTTGCAGATCAAAATTCTGGATAAATCAAATCAAGTTTGGAGATAAGGGGAAGATTCAAATTCAGAAATAGCCAGCTCCTTCTATCTCCCTATGCTCTCCCTTATCCCTATTTTTCTATAAATACTTGTATTCATTGAGAGAGACACCAGAGAGCTGAAAATCCAAAAAAAGAGATTTTAGAGCATTGTAATGCGAGACTGGAGAGGATCAAGGGCTTTGTAATTGATGCTTATTGAATAAAATTCAGAATTATTTTTCACGGTCTTGTAGCGTACAGTCTAAGTCTTTCTTTAATTTTTTTTATTTTTTTATGCTATTCTTTTCTTTTAAATTGCATATTTGATTCCATGAAGTCATCACTAATCTTATGCATATTCTTTTCTCTTTTCTTTTATTAGCTCTTTTTGTTTTTAGCATCGTTTGGAGGAGGGAAATATCAAGGCGACGATAAGGAACAAGTTCACTAATTTTCATCTTCCTCTTCCCTTCATGTCAAACTCTTAGGTTATTCTTCTTTAATTGATCTTTGCACAAGGTTAGTACTCTTTTATTTTTTTTGTTTAATAATGGTTTCTTTGTTTTTCTTATTTTTCTTTTATGTTTAGGCATCTTTAGTTTTTAAAACCATCATTACACCTTCCTTCAAAGGATTTCTTAACTAGAGTAAGATATAAATTAGATTTTTAAGAAAAACTAGATTTTCAGAAACAAGTCTCTGTGAATTCGATTCTATACTTGTCATTACACACTTTGCTAAAAAGATTCTAGCAAGTTTAGATTTCATAATTTGTATGTGCTTTAACAACGATGGGTTTCTTCATGAACTTCGAACTGTGAACAATTTTTGGTGCCACTGCCGGGGACTTGTGAAAATTTTTGTTTTTTTAAAAAATCAACATTTAATCTTTTCCACTTTCATAAAAAAATATTTTTTAAGAAGATTAAAAAATTCAGAATTTAAATCTTTTAAAAAAATTTTTAAAATTCAAAAAAAAATCTTTTCTTTTTATTATTTTACATCCCTAAGGTTTAATTTAAAAATTGTCTTTTACAGGGATATTGCATGAACAATTTAAGACTTGCATAACAAGACAAAGCTTACTTGCTTATGACATAATTGCTTTGCTAAAATAAAATTAAAAAAAAATTTGCTTGCTTCAGAGTCGCCGGAAAGGTTAATATTTTCTAACTCTACCCACAAATCTCTTGTCAATGGGGTTTTAGAGGTGCTTATTGGTTGAATTTTATGCTTCATTAGTGCATATTTGTATAAAAAGATCTTAAGAGCTGTCCCCCCTCACATAAGGTCGGGATTTCATCACCCGTTCTTTGGCTAAAAAATAACAACGCATATAAGTTCTTTCAAGCTTGAACTAAATTTAAAATCAATTAAAACTTGGCCACTAGGAATTCGAGCTCACTAAGTGGATTCATTTTGGGAATACGGTGGTTACTTTCAATCTTGCGAGAGAAGGCTTTCTTATCTAGAAAGGGTGACTTAGCCACTGCGGCGGTGCCTGGTCTTTAAGAAAGGCCAAGGGACTTCTTTGTCTATGAAAGAGTTGCTGAAATTAGTAAGTGCCCAGCCTGGAGGGAGAACCGAATCGCTTGTTTAATAGCTTTAACCAATCAGGCCACAATCTGTCCAACCCAGTTAAGAATTGTCTAACTAGGGAGAATTCTATTCTCTTAAGATCAGTGGTTGAAAAAAAAATAATTATATTTAAATTAATTTCAAGATAAAGAAAACACTTGATTGCAATTGATTGGTTCAGTCATTTGTATGTGCAACAAAAATAAAAAGAAGAAATAATAAGTTAAAAAATCAATTTTCATCCATCCTTCTACCCTTCTATCATTTTGAAATTCTTTCCTCCTATGGCCTATCCAAATCAAGATGTTTACAACTATTATCATGATAAGTCATTTTCTCATTCTCATATATCATTATCACCTCTGGGCTTTCATGGCTACAACCAACCTATTAGTTCATCTTATTCATCTCATCCTCCCATGTGGTGCCATCATTGCTATGATTCATCTCATCCTTCAGAACAGTGTCCTTCAATAGGGTATTCGTTAGGATTAGGTCAAAACCAATTTGACACATTTTAAGGACCTACTAATGAACCCTATCCATCAAACTTCAATTCTGAGAGTTGGAGTAGTCCTCAATATTCATAGGATCAATCATATTAATCAAATTGGTCCTACACTGAACCATCACTTTCATCTTGGGGATTTGATAATAAGAATAAGAATTTGCAGAGCACATTAGAAAAAGGTTTAGATATCATCCAATAGTGTATACTTAAAAACAATCAAATTAATCAAGAGCTAATCGAAGAAGTACTCGCAGAAATATGCGTTTTGATGAAATAACAACTTATTTCAATCAACCTGCTTCAACCCCAATTTCAGATCAAACTCAAGAGCTCCATCAGTGCTATCAAGTGAACCAATTGGACATACCACAAGAGTCCACACCACATGTTGACTCTAATTTTGAACTAGTACCCTCACCATTTTACTTAAACTAAATTAAAGAGTTTGAACAGGATGCTTGAGATATCCATAAGCTTGACACCCCGTCTTGCCATGAGCCATTAATCGAATAATTAATTTGATGATGATTCAATATTTTTAAATGAATTAGTTATATATGATTTGGTAATGCATACAACTTCTTTGAAGCATGTTGATCATAATGTTGAGGATGTATGGGTAAATGATGAACCTATGTTTCTTGAAGAATTGTTTAAGGATGAGTGTTTTGAGAAGACATGAGTTGAAAAGCTTAAGTCTAAGGTTTTCTTTGAAAAAAATTGATTTGAGTATCTTCACCTTTGATGAGCCATTTAATAATCAATATTTTGAAAATTGGGTTGAGGCCAACAAAATAGACAAAAAAGACAAAGGTCAAGTAGATGATTTCAAAATTGACATACTTTTAGAGTCTACTGTTAGGCAGCAAAACTAGAAAGAATTGGTTTCTCCTTATGAATTTTTCATGGGATCACAAATTAAGACGACAATTGAGGCATCTGATATACCCCTGAATGCTTCCACAAATGTCTAGGTCAGCCTTTCCATTTGGATGAGAGTAAAACTATGATGGATGAAGTGCTAGAAGATATCAACCCTGATAAAATCGACATTTCACTCCTATATGTGACTAAACAATTGCCTGCCTATACCACATTACTCAAGAAATTTTGCACTCAAATTGAAAAATCTTTAACACATATTTCAACATTCTTGAATGCGCCATTGTTCCGCTTCAAGGACCACGCAAGAAAGCTGTTCAATTTTCTGGTCCAACATTAGAAGGCCATACATAGAGGTTGAGTGATATGTGATTGTGTCTAGCTGAAGATGTTAAACTTAGCACTACTGGGAGGTAATCCAGAGATGTTATTTTTTATAGAAAGTTTATTTTTTTATTTTTTTCTTTCTAGAGTTTCTATTTCTTTTCTATAAGGAGATGCTTTTATCCAGATTTGGGGGTGTGCCTTCCTCTTTTTTATTTTACCCTTACCCCCTAGCTTATATGCTTATTGCAGCTCCCAAGGTACAATCTACCCCTCACCTTGTTTATTTTCAACGCTAGCATAATGAGCATACATTTTAACATTGAAGACAATGTCAAGTTTAAGTGTGGGGGAGGATTCTAACATAGGTTTTCTTTTAGGTTACCAAAAAAAAAATTTCTTTGTTACAAAAAAAACTTTTTGAAAAGAAAATAATACTTTGATTTATTTTTGCAAAAAAATAAGTTAATTTTGAGGAATAAGAGAATCATAATTAGAATTTCTTATACTTGGTTGAAATAAGAATATTTGTTTAATTTCTAGGGATAGGAAAAAAAATTGAAAAAGTAACCTAGTATTAATTTTTACCTTGATAAAATATGCATCTTTTATGCACTTACATACTTAGAGTTCAAAAACAAAGATTCTTTTGCCTTAAAAAAAGAAAAAAGAAAGAAAAAATATATATATTATATATCATAAGATTCCTCTGATTAAGTTGGATTTTTGTGCCTCATAAAGCATGATTATTTATGCCTAAAAGTGGTTCATATCACCAAATAAATTCTTAATTTTGTGGGCTTATTTGCTCGAGTCCTAAGTCCTTGGGGTATTTTCTCACCCGGTGCCCTAAAACCATCCGATTTGGGAGTCACCGACTAAGGCTCATTACATGGGCAAATTAGAAAGCCTAAGAAAGATAAGGAATATTACCACCAATATATGCATAAATAAGGCATAAGAGTTAGAGTTGAAGAACGCTTAGTTAAAATATTTACGGTCACAAGATCCATATGACTTAGGATAAAATAATAGATTAGATGAGAATACAATTTTATTCCTAACCTTAATTGATAACAAATATTTGAATAGAGGCCATGTCTAGGGATGAACAGTTTGATACTCCTATAACTTACAAGTTGCTTAATACGTATAAAAGCACTTCAAATATTTCCTCTTCTTTTCAAAATGTATTCTCAAAAATACTAACAAATTGTTTCTTTTCTTTATGGATTTTGTGGGTGTAATCCATTGAAAACCCTCGGGAGACTACAACTCCTCCTCTAGGGGTAACCTAGAGATTTAAAGGCTTGTTGCACATGCTAAGTGTAATTGCGTGGCCTGCGAAAGTGGTCCAATAAAAACCTTAGGTTAGTTTTGTTTTGCTAGAAAATGAGCAAAAGATAAGTGTAGGGTGTATTTGGTCACATATATTGCATAATTATTATGGCATTCCTACATTCATTCTGTAATAATTTCTACAAACTTTTATGTCCTAATGACCTAATTCACGCATACTATGACAAAGAGAAGATAAGGATAAATTCTATCTAAATAAATCTAAAAGTTCAAACTAAACGGGGATCGACTCAAATTCAGAGAATCTAGAGGCTATCTTATCTGAGAATTGGATTTACCAGATAAGATAATATTATAAAAATTCAAAAGAGAAATGAATTTTTGAAGACCTATCGGTTTCGCTGAAAATAAATGAATATCTCATAAATTCTAGAAGATAAATTGAAAATCCAAAAGGATAAATGGATAGAGAGAAGATCAACGGATGGGATAATACAATTTAGATTCAAATTCTTACTAGATATATTTTATCATTTAATCTTAACTTTCGCTACCAAAACTTAAATATGATGATTCAAGATGATTCAGAAAGATGATTTAAAGTGCTACAATTTTTATGTTGATCATTGTTTCGAATTCTATCATCTGATAAGTAATATTCAACAATCAACACGCAAATAAGCTGCAGATCAGAATTATGGATAAATCAAATCAAGTTTGAAGATACGGGAAAGATTCAAATTCAGAAATAGTCAGCTCCTCATATCTCCCTACGCTCTCCCTTTTCCTTATTTTCCTATAAATACCTATATTCATTGAGAGAGACACCAGAGAGCTGAAAAGACAAAAAAAAAAAAAAAAGAATTTTGAGCATTGTAATGCGAGATTGGAGAGGATCAAGGGCTTCGTAATTGATGCTTATTGATTAAAATTTAGAATCCTTTTTCACGATCTTGCAGCGTTCAGTCTTAATTTTTTTTTAATTTTCTCTTTATTTTTTTATGCTATTCTTTCCTTTTAAATTGCATATTTGATTTCATGAAGTATTCACTAATCTTATGCATATTATTTTCTCTTTCTTTTATAAGTTCGTTTTGTTTTTAGCATCATTTGGAGGAGGGAAACATCAAGGCGATGATAAGGAACAAGTTCACCGATTTTCATCTTCCTCTTCCCTTCATCTCAAACTCTTAGGTTATTTCTTCATCTGCTTCTTTAATTGATCTTTGCACAAGGTTAGTACTCTTTTAATTTTTTATTTTCTCATAGTTTCTTTGTTTTTATTATTTTTCTTTTATGCTTAGACATCTTTAGTTTTTAAACCCATCATTACACCTTCCTTCAAAGGATTTCTCAATTAGAGTAAGTTAAAATTAGATTTTAAAAAAATTAGATTTTCAGAAATAAGTCTCCGCGGATTCGATTCTGTACTTGCCACTACACACGTTGCTAAAAAAATTCTAGCAAATTTAGGTTCATAACTTGTACATGGTTTAACAACGATGAGTTTCTTCATGAACTTCGAACCGCGAACATAGTACACTGACAAAAGTAATCGATAACTCTACCAGTTTAATAGTACACCGACAAATAAACTGGAGCTCATACAAGTGCTAAACTGAGTTTCTAAGACACCTGTGATGATCTTTCCTGGAGGCTTCAAGTAGTTCAATAGTACACTTATGAAGACTGGAATCCAGACAAAATCATGCTCAGGGCATTTCAAAAGATTGCCAGTCCAATCATGGGGAGCCTGAAATCAACTTGAAGTCCAAAGTATTTCGAAATCTGTTCCAGTCAACTGCAGAATTTTGAGAACTTTGGAGGGGATTCTGTAGGCTGTCTAAAAAACATTAGAGACAGGTCCTCAGACGCGGGCCTCACTTTAACATGAGGGTCGCATTTCAACTAAAATGTGAACCTCGTGTCCATAGGCAAATGTGGACATTAAATGCGGGTCTGAGTAACTCCGCATTTCATATCAAACACGGGTCTGAGCAACTCTACGTTTCACTTCAAAAGCGGATCTAAGCAACTCCGTGTTTCACTTCAAATGCGAGTATGAGAAACTTCGCGTCTCTCTTTAAGCGCTGGTCTAAGCAACTCCGCATCTCTGTTTCTACGCGTGCCTATGAGCTTCACGTTTTGACTTCAACACAGCCATGAGAAAACAATGAGCGTCGCGTCTACACAATAGCGCAAGGTCCACATCCAGCGAGACTCGTATTTTTGTTGTAACTGACCCCCATTACTGGGTCAATTAACTCCCTATATAATATGGGAGTTAATCACCATTATGGAGGGATTCTAAGGGATAATTATACCCCTAAGACCCCCTATTAATAGCCTCAAGAGCTATGAACAGACGGGATATGATTCCTAGAGAGCAGAGGCTGATAATTTTCAAGCTAAAGGCTTCTTTTTCAACCTCAAAGGTTCAGAGAGAGAGAAATCAGAGAACTTTAACACTTAGGGTGTTAAAACAGAGTTCTTTTCTGATTACTTTTTCTTTAGAGTCCCTCAAAGCAAATCTCAAAGAGAAGCTTGTCGTTCAGCCGGTCAACAAAGAACAAGAATCACTCTCCATCGCCACATTAAGAACCTAGCATTAAACAAAGAGAAGATCTAGATATTCTCATTTCTTTTGTAATCGGAAAAAATCTGTTTTGATTTTCATCCATTCAAAGAATTTACTTTGAATTTTTTTGACAAAACAGACACGGTAGTGCTAGCTACCTTCCCATTTTCCATTTCCCGTTACATTTTTTGCGTTAGCGGGTCGGCCCTGGTCTCAACAGCCAGAGGTTTTTTTTAAGGTCGTGATCCCGGGTATGAACGGGATACCCCATCTGATTAGAGCTCCTTGACTATTGAATTTTCAATTAACATAATAAAATAATATAAACAATAGTGATGTCAGGAGCGCTTGTTATTTGGTCACTCTCTCATTCGAATAATGGTATCTGTATACCATATTCGGATGGGTTCTGCTGGAGTACGGGCTCCGGTATGAACTGCCAGTGGTATGAGGACACTGGAAGAGATTGATTAAAATATCGGTGCTGGTTGTTATTATATAAAATTACTTGCTCGATACATATATTATTATTATTCATTGATACTTGTTACACTTTCTGATATCTTATCCACCATCATGTCACATGTATATTGTGCATTTTATGTGGAGACACCCTATTCATGTACACGTACACTCTATATTTTATGTATTCTCTGTTTAATATATTCATGTATAAATATTTTTATCACAATGCCCTCATGCTACTGTTACTATTAGTTTAAATAATAAATATATTATAATTAAGACCTAATACTGTTGACCCGAAGGCCCGTCATTCTAGTTTTGATAATGATTAACTCAAGTAGTTATAGTACTAATGATCTCGTTCTTATTTAGTTTCAGATATTTGTTCTGAAATCACACCTAGAGGGGGTGAATATGTGTAATGCTAATCAATGCACAATTTAAAAATGAGATGATACAACGATCAATCAAAGCAAGATTAGAAGCCGAATACCCTGTGAAGGAATCTGAATTCCTTCCTCGTGATTCCTCTAAATAAGAGTTTGAGGTGCGCAATGCAATCTTATTGTGAGAGTATAGATCGACAATATAAGAATGAATGAATAGAAAGTAAGAAACATGAGTAAACCAATCACAAACACAGAGATTTATTTCGAGGTTCGAGCACCCAGCTCTACGTCCCCGCCTTCACCCGAAGGATTTCCGATCCACTAGAATTTTCACAAAGAATTACAATCATTAGGGAGTACCCAACTCCTCAATCACACTCCTCTAGTCCAGAGGTAGTGTAGCCACAAGTACAATAATCACTTGGTGATCAAAAGACCACAAACTCTCTTTTGAAAAACTTTTCTTTACAAAACACTAGAGAATAATATGTAAGATTGAAGCTCAAGTTTTGTAAGTGAAAATAAAACAAAATAGAAGAGAGATTTGATTCAAAAACTTCAGAAATAAATCAGAGATTAGAGCACAAAAACTGAGAGTCAAAACTTCTTTCAAGATTACTCAAACTTTGAATTCTTTCCAATAGCTATTGTAATTCTCCTCAACCCCAACCACCTCTATTTAAAGGATTTAGGTAGGGATCAAAGGGTAATGTTTATTTTGACTAATCAGGAATAATATGACCAAAAACCAGCCTGAAACCACGTTTTAAGATTAAAACTACATTTTAAAACAGGTTTAAAAAACTAGCCGTTTGGCCAGAAAAGCCAAACACGGTCGACCGGCCGGTGGACTGGTTTTCGAAAATTATGACCGTTGGCTGACTCCGATCGACCGCCCGGTCGACCGTCCCAAACTGAGAGTTTGGGTCAGTCAGTCGGTCGGTCGCTCGGTCGACCGTCATGGGGTTCGGTCGACCGCCCGGTCGACGGGAAACGTGCACACATCACAACCCCATGGGTCAGAACTGCGATCAACTGCGCGGTCGACCGTTCTGACCTGTAACAGAGCCGGTCGACCGCTCGGTCGACCGCAATAGGTCATAAGCTGAAAAACAGTTAGAAATTTAATTTGAAGATATGTTATTTTCAAAGAGATTTTTGTAAAGGATTTGTAAAATACAATAAGCTAAGTATGCATATACTGAAATAGGACTTAAAGTATTTTACAAGAGTCAAAAATAATCTTTTGAAAACAAGTGCAATTTTGTGTGTGTAGGGTATTTGAGCTTCAATACTATATACTATTTTTTAACAAACTAACAACACAAAGATCCATAGGTAGGCGTCTCTGAACCGCGTTGCCGAGCTAGAGTCTCTTATCCTATGAGTGAGTGCTCTTGAGTAGGGGTGGCAATTGGGTCGGGTCAGGTCGACCCGACCCAATTACTGCTCGACCCATATAATAATCGGGTCGGGTCGACCCGACCCGTTTATTATATGGGTCAAAAATTCAGACCCAGACCCGACCCAGACTTAATCGGGTCGACCCGACCCATTTGACCCGATTATTAAGCCTTAAATACAATTTCTTTACGCTATTTTACTAAATTGTTTGATGATATGGTTGGTTATCACACTAAACTCATACACTAGAGGTCACATGTTTGAAATTGGGCTCACGCATATTTTTTGATAATTTAATTTAGGTCAAGGGGAGGAGGCGGAGGCGGCGGTGGAGGAGATCAAAGGGGAGAAGGCCGAGGAGGAGAGAGAAAATTGGGTCTGGCGGGTCAAGCGGGTCTGGCGGGTTCGGGTCGACCCGGCCCATTTAATAATCGGGTCAGATAGGTCGACCCGATTACGACCCAAACCCAATTAGCCCAAACCCATACTCGCTAACTCCGGGTCGGGTCGGGTCGGGTCTGGCGGGTCGCGACCCGTCTGCCACCCCTACTCTTGAGCCATCAACCTTGTAACATGCTTGAGAACGCTTGAGCCATCAGGACTTGTACAAAACTAAAATTCATTCTAGAACCTCTATTAGTACCAAATAGCTTTTATATGGTTTGTTATTATCAAAACGCATAAAAATGGAGAGTTTAACTTTTGGGCCAACAATCTCCCCCTTTTTGATGATGACAAAACATATAAACTATAACACAAGATATAGAAGGGAGGTAAAACTCCCCCTCAAATAATGCTACATTAAACTAGTATACTATACTAAAGCATGAAACCATAATGAAAGAATAAACATGAAAATATATTCTTTGATATAAAACAAACTCATGAAACCATAATGAAAGAATAAACATGAAAACATATTCTTTGGTATAAAACAAACTTATTATTTAAGAATAAAACACAAGCACAAATACACATATAATGACAAACATATTTCTCCCCCTTTTGTCATACATCGAAAAGGGATATATTAGTATGAAAACTCTTTAGTCAATAACACAAACATTGAGTTCACCACATATAAAGAAAAATCTAATGAAATCAAGTGGTTTAGTGAAAATATCGGCAAGTTGAAAATCAGTGGAAACATAATCAATATCACCTTTCCCAAAATGATCTCTAAGAAAGTGATATCTAATCTTTATGTGCTTGGTCTTCTATGCTGATTTGCATTCTTAGTCATATGAATTATACTAGTATTATCACAAAATATTTTAATATGGTCATAATGCAAATCATAATCAAGGAGAGTATGTTTCATCCAAAGAACTTGAGCACAACATGCCCCAGCCGCAACGTACTCCGCCTGGGCGGTTGAGAGGGCTACCGAATTTTGTTTCTTGAAGACCATAAAACAAGACAATTACCAAGAAATTGACATGTTCCACTAATACTCTTTCTATCCACTCTACAACCCGCATAGTCGGCATCCAAAAAACTCGTCATTGATAATTGTCCGGTCTTCGGATATCATAGACCCATTCCAATAGTTCCCTTAAGATATCAAATAATGCGTTTTACCGCAATCTAGTGGGATTCTTTAGGACAAGATTGGAATCTAGCACAAAGACACACACTAAATATAATGTCTGGCCTACTAGCCGTTAAATAAAACAAATTACCAATCATGCTTCTATATAATCTTATGTCACACTCTTACCTTGGTCATCCTTGTCAAGCTTGGTTGTGGTAGCCATGGGAGTGTTGCAAGTTTTTGAGTCTTCAAGTCCAAATTTCTTGATGAGTTTCTTAGTGTACTTGACTTGACTTATGAAGATCCCATCACTCCTTTGCTTGATTTGGAGTCCAAGAAAATAGTTCAATTCACCCGTCAAAGACATCTCAAATTCATGTTGCATACATGATTCAAACTCCTTGCAAAGTAATTCATTAGTAGAACCAAAGATAATATCATCAACATAGATTTGTACAATAAGAATGTTACTACCAACATGTTTAGTAAATAATGTGGTGTCTACTTTGCCCTTAACAAAATCATTTGATAGAAGAAAAGTAGAAAGTCTTTCATACCAAGCTCTTGGAGCTTGTTTTAAACCATACAATGCTTTATCTAGTTTGAAAATAAATTTGGATGTATATGATCAACAAAACCAGGGGGTTGTTCAACATATACTTCCTCTTCAATAAAACCATTTAAAAATGCACTTTTTACATCCATTTGAAAAAGTTTGAAATTTTTATAGGATGCATAAGCTAGTGTGATCCGTATGGCTTCTAGCCATGCTACGGGTGCAAAAGTCTCCTCAAAGTTGATTCCTTCAACTTGGTGTAACCTTGGGCCACTAACCTAGCCTTATTCCTAACAACATTTCTTGACTTATCTAACTTGTTCCTAAAATCCACTTAGTATCAATAGTTGGTCTATCATGGGGTCTAGGAACAAGACTTCAAACTTGATTGCGCTCAAATTGATTTAGCTCTTCTTACATAGAAAGCAACCAATATGAGTCACCCTCAGCTTCGAGGATGTTTTTGGGTTCAATATGAGAAATGAATGCATAATGCCCACACAAATCATGGAGTTTGGAGCGAGTGATTACCCCCTTTGATACATCACATATGATGAGATCTTTGGGATGATTTGTAGCATATCTCCAATCTTTAAGAAGTGGTTGTGATGGTTCCACTTCATCCTTTTGAACTTCACCATTTGGTTCTTGCTTGTCTTCTTGGATGGGTGAGTCCTTTAAGGATATTTTCTCCATGTCTTCACCTAAAGAATCAATCTCTATAACATTCTTAACAAATACATTAGATTCCTCAAATTTAACATGCATAGATTCTTCAATTATAAGAGATGATTTATTGAACACTCTATATGCTTTGTTAGTACTAGAATAGCCAACAAAAATTGCTTCAAAAGCCTTAACATCAAATTTATCAAAATTATCTTTGGTGTTCAAAACAAAACATTTGCATCCAAAAATTTAAAATACGAAACATTTGGTTTTCTCAAATGATAGATTTCAAAGGAAGTTTTGGAAGTATTTTTACACAAGAAAATTCGGTTTGGTATATAGCATGCGGTGTTTACGGCCTCGGCCCATAAGTATTGAGGGAGCCCGTATTCACTTATCATGGTTCTAGCCATTTCTTGAAGAGTTCTATTCTTCCGTTCAACTACTCCATTTTGTTGTGGAGTTCTAGGACATGACATTTCATGCTTAATTCCATTTTCATCACAATAAGTCATAAAGAATTAGTTGACAAACTCACCACCTCTATCACTTTTTATGCGTAAAATCAAAAATCCGTTTTCTTTTTCAACCCTTTTTCGAAAAATTTTAAAATGCGAAAAAGTTTGATCTTTACGCTCCAAAAGAAAATCCATGTGAAATGAGAAAAATCATCGACTAAAACCAAAACATATCTATTTTCATTTAAACTTTTAGTTTTAGTTGGTCCAAATAGATCCATGTGGATCAATTCTAATGGCCTAGATGTTATGATATTCTCGATTCGTCTGAAAGAGGACTTGGTTTGTTTACCAAGTTGGCACGCACCACAAATGTGGTCCTTTTCAAACTTTAAATATGGAATACCCTTCACCGATTCCTTAGAATTGATTTTAGAAAGATGATCAAAAGAAGCATGACCTAATCTTCTATGCCGTAATCATGAAATCTCATCAAAGTATTTAAACATTTAGTAGTGCAATCCAAATTAAGCATATCAATAATGTAGACATTATTTTCACGAAATCTAGTGAGAATACATTCATTGGTTTTACAATCAAAAATATTGCAAGAAGATTCATAAAAAATAACTTTAAGATCACGATCACATAGTTGACTAATGCTAAGTAAATTATGTTTAAGCCCATCAAAAAGAACTATATTTTCAATTAAAGGAGATGTACCAATCTTGATGTTACTTATGCCGATGATGGTGCCCTTGGAGTCATCTCCGAAGGTGACGGTGCCACCTTCAACGTACCTCGATAGGGTTGCAAAATTATTGATGTCCCATGTCATATGCCTTGAGCAACCACTATCAAGGTACCACCGTTCCTTACGTCTTGGAGTCTTAGTGTGTACCTATATTAAATAATTGAATGGTTAATTTTGATACCCATATTTTCTTGGGTCCTAATACGTTAGTGTTTCGAACCCAAACATTATTTATACTACTTATATGATCATAACAAAATTTGGCTAAATGACCATTCCGGCCACAATAAGTACATTTATAAATTCTTCCATATTTAAAAACATAATGAACATGTGGTTTATGAACATGTGATTTATGAACATCTGGTGTTTTAGCATGATTGACATGTGATGTGTTGGCATGATGAACATGTGGAGTTTTAGCATGTGATGGTTTATCATGTTTAACATGTGAAGTGTGCATGTGTTTCTTTGAAAATATTTCTTCTAGTTTAGTATTGTTAAATGCACATTCTTTTAAAACATTTCCCAAATCATTTATTCTAGTTTTTAATATAGAAATCTCATTTTTCATTAATTTTAGGATATTTAGCTTAGCATACAACTCTATAGGCATCAAAATCTCTTTTTGTTGAAATAATAATGGAAGATAATTCACCTTTTTCTTTTGTAAAAATAGCAATTTGGTTGTTAAGCATTTCATTTTCCTTTTTCAACTTTAAACAATCTTCCTTCTTAGAATCAAAACTTTCTGAAAGTTCAATGAAAGCTTGTAATAACACTTCTTTGCTTATTTCAATATCATCATAAGACGGTTCGGAAGTTACCTTAGGTGTATTTACCATAAAACACATGTTAGCCGTGTCAACTTCATCTTCGGATTCACTTTTCAAATCCCAAGTGGCTTCGAACGCCTTCTTTACAAACGGCTTCTTTTGCTTCATGGAGGAAGATATCCTGTTCTTGAAATCTGGACATTCGGCTATGATGTGTCCAGGTTTCTGATAGTTGTAGCATGTGATCTTCTTCTCCTCCTTCCCTTCCCATCGCCTTCTATGGTTGAGCTTTTTCTTGTGGTACATTCTTTTTACATTTCGCACAAGAAGAGATAGCTCTTCATCTTCTTCTTCATCTTCTTCATCATCAAAGATGGTGGAGGTAGACTTGAAAGCAATAGACTTTTTTTTGAGGCGTCGCTTCTTCTCTAGCCTTTTTCTCCATCTCATGAGTCTTAAGGTTACCAGTAAGACTTATGAGCTCCATTTCATCTTTATTGTTCAATTCCTTTAAGGTGGTAGCTTTGATTTCCCATAATGAAGGGAGTGCACGAATCATCTTACGTACCTTTTGGTCGTTGTTGATTTCATCATCTAGAGAAGCAAGAGCATTTGTGATTTTAGTAAACTTAGTAATCATATCATCAATAGATTCATTTTCTTACATTCTAAAACATTCATATTAGGAACGCAAGCGATTAATTTTAGCTCTCTTGACTTGTAATGTTCCCTCATGAGTGACCAATAAGTGTTGCCAAATCTCATATGCGGATTTGCAATGGATAACCCGTGTTAAGTCATCCTCATTTGATGCTAAAAGCAATACATTTTGAGCTTTTGAATTTGCATCAACTTCCTTGGAGGTAAGATCGGACCAAGTGTCCTCCTCACCTACGGGTGCACTATAGGGGTTGGTCAAAGACTTAGCAACTCGGCTACCTAGAGATTGCAAAAATATGTTCATCCTAACTTTTCATATGGGAAAGTTGAGTCCATCAAATTTGAGTGGGCTCTTAATGTTATCGGCCATCTTTATTAGTGTATGAATGAAGATATGAAAATAGTGATTAGCAACTTATAGGATCTCTCTAAGGATGTAAAGCTAAAAACTAGAGTCCTAACTCTGATACCAATTGAAATTACACCTAGAGGGGGGGTGAATAAGTGTAATGCTAATCAATGCACAATTTAAAAATGAGATGATGCAACGATCACTCAAAGTAAGATTAGAAGCCGAATACCCCGTGAAGGGCTCTGAACTCCTTCCTCGTAATTTCTCTAAATAAGAGTTTGAGGTGCGCAATGCAATCTTGTTGTGAGAGTATAGATCGACAATATAAGAATGAATGAATAGAAAGTAAGAAACACAAGCAAACCAATCGCAAACACAGAGATTTGTTTCAAGGTTCGAGCACCCAGCTCTACGTCCCCGCCTTCACCCAGAAGGATTTTCGATCCACTAAAATTTCCACAAAGGATTACAATCACTAGGGAGTACCCAACTCCTCAATCACACTCCTCTAGTTCAGAGGCAGTGTAGCCACAAGTACAATAATCACTTGGTGATCAAAAGACCACAAACTCTCTTTTGAAAAACTTTTTGAAAAACACCTAGAGGGGGGTGAATAGGTGTAAGTGCTAATCTAGGAACTAAATGCGCTAAATACGGAAGCTAATGCAAATTTTGCAACACACTTAATACAATCAACAAGTGTAGCCGAATTTCACGTGAAGGGCTCTGGACTAACTCCTCTTGATTCCCCTTGAATGGGTTGAGGTGCTATGTGAAGCTCTTGTTGATTAAGTACAAGTGAGGCACACACAAACAACCAAGCATATACAAGATATAGCAATATGAAATATGCAAGGCACAACACAAATGCAAGCAAGTATGATATGAATGATGAATGATGTTTTGCACAATATAAAGAGAGAGAGAGAGAGAGAGTTGAGAGACAAGTGGATCAAACGCAAAGGCCAAGATATGTTTCGAGGTTCGAGCACCTTGCTCTACATCCCCACCTACACCACCGTGTAGGATTTCCAATCCACTATAACGTCCACCGAGGACTCCCACTGAGGGAACCTTCACCGAGAAGGATTTTTTACAACAATGGAGTACCGAACTCCTCTCTTAAACAACCACCTCACAACCGAGGGGTAGGCCCGTAGCCAAACAACCACAACACCTCTACCGAAGAGGGTTTATAACCAAACTCCACCTCTCACTAGAGGGAGCAAACCAACAACCCAATTACACAACCTCAACCTCTACCAAAGAGGGAGCAACCAAGAAATCAAGGGTTTACAATAGGTGGTCTCTTTCAACCACAAACCTCTTTCCTTTTTCTTTTTTCACAAAACAAGATCCTAAATAGATTAGGATAGAAGATATAGCTCAAGTGAAAAAATTAGGTGTTTGAAAATCAAGAAATCAAAGAAAAACACTTGGGAAAATTCTTGCAAAAGATATAGAATGAAAACCAAGACAAATCTCCCAAAATACTCTTTTCTTTGATTTTTCAAAAACCTAAAACAAAAAGGATTAAATCTTTTTAGCACAAAAACTCTTTTCAAAACATGTTTAAAACACTTAAGAAGTCAGGAATTTTTAGCTCTAAAAATCTTAGTGAAAACCTCAAACAAATGGGGTATTTATAGCCCCATCAGAAAACTAGCCGTTAGGCTGATGTGGCAGCCTGACAGGCTGACGGTCGACCGGCCCGGTCGACCGCCAACGGTCAGAAATGTGACCGTTGGGCAACCACGGTCGACCGGCCCGGTCGACCCAAACAAACAGAGAGCACTGCTCTCAGCCCGGTCGACCCGGACGGTCGACCGTCCCAGTGGTGCCAAACGTGCACAGATCTGTGCACGTCGGTCGACCGGCCCGGTCGACCGACTTCAGCCCAAGTCGACTAATAAGCTGACTTAGTCGACTGGTTGAAGCCTGGAACAGAAAACTGGGTCAGAAAACAGTTTTAAAATATTTTGAAAAATCTTTTAACACTTCTAAAAATCCACAAAACTTGTTTTAACATTTTGTATTGAAACACAAACATGTGATAAAAATTTTAAGACATATATCAATCATATCAATTCATTTTTGAGTCTTGCAAATTTTATCAAAAACAAAACTTGTATTTTTATCAAATTTGATTTTTCCAAAACATGAATAGGATAGTCAAAAATAAGTTTGTTTAAGAAGTTTAAGCATGCATGTATAAATAGAAAATATCTACTATACATATAAACCATGTAAACTTGTTTTGATCAATCTATTCATGAAAACCAATTCCAAAACATAAAAACGTGTGTGTTGTGCACTTGAGCATATCAACTATACTAAGCTTTACAAATGGATCTAAACACACTATCTAAACTATGGATACCTAAGTCTTCTTGATGATCTTCATCTTCAAGTTGACTTGCTCCAAAACTCCATCCATGGGCTAGGTGATCTTGAAGCTTTGGCCCTGGAATCACTATGAAAAGCTTCTAAACTCCTTGTTGAAGCTAATCACCAACTAATATCTTGGTTAAAGATCTGAAACTTAAACAACACAAGATTATTAGTAAACATAACTACATGAGTTAATCATCATCAAAACTAGGGTGGAAGGCCTTTGGGCCAACACTTTTCTTTACAAAACCCTAGAGAATAATATGTAGGATTGAAGCTCAAGGTTTGTAAGTGAAAATAAAACAAAGTAGAAGAGAGATTTAATTCAAAAACTTCAGAAATAAATTAGAGATTAGAGCACAAAAACTGAGAGTAAAAACTTCTTTCAAGAATACTCAAATTTTGAATTCTTTGCAATAGTTGTTGTAATTCTCCTCAACCCCAACCACCACTATTTATAGGATTTAGGTAGGGATTAAAGGGTAAATGTTTATTTTGACTAATCAGGAATAATATGACCAAAACCAGCCTAAAATCGCGTTTTAAAACAGGTTTAAAAAACTAGCCCTTTGGCCAGAAAAGCCAAACACGGTCGACCGGTCGGTTGACCAGTTTTCAAAAATTATGATCATTAGCTGACTCCGGTTGACCGTCCCAAACTGAGAGTTTGGGTCAGTCAGTCGATCGACCGCTGGTCGACCATCATGGGGTCCGGTCGACCGCCCGGTCAACTGGGAAACATGCACACATGCACAACCCCATGGGTCAGAACTGCGGTCGACCACGCGGTCGACCGTTCTGACCTGTAACAGAGCCGGTCGACCGCCTGGTCGACCGCAACAGGTCATAAACTGAAAAACAGTTAGAAATTTAATTTGAAGATATGTTATTTTCAAAGGAATTTTTTAGAGGTTTTGTAAAATACAATAAGCTAAGTATGCATATACTGAAATAGGACTTAAAGTATTTTAACAAGAGTCAAAAATAATCTTTTGAAAACAGGTGCAATTTTGTGTGTGTAGGGTATTTGAGCTTCAATACTATATACTATTCTTTAACAAACTAACAACACAAAGATCCATAGGTAGGCGTCTCTGAACCATGTTGCCGAGCTAGAGTCTCTTATCCTCTGAGTGAGTGCTCTTGAGCCATTAACCTTGTAACATGCTTGAGAACGCTTGAGCCATCAAACTTGTACAAACCTGAAATTAATTTTAGAACCTCTATTAGTACAAAATAGCTTTTATATGGTTTGTTATCATCAAAACGCATAAAAATGGAGAGTGTAACCTTTGGGCCAACATGTTCATGATCTTAGTTGGTGTTTAGCTTCAACAAAAGATTCGAAGGCAAGTTTTGAAGTTAGCACATGTAAATTCAAGAGCTCGCGCGTCAAGATCGCATCTAGTACTCAGATGGAGTCAACTCTTTAGATCGTGTTTGGATCGAGTCAGCTTAGAGAAGGAGCTCGGTTTGTTTAGTTTTAGCTTATATTTAGATCTTGTGTATGATAGACTAGTGTTGATACGCTCAAGTTCACATACACACAAGTTCACTACGTTTGGTTTTCGGTTTAACCGGTTTTGGATTTCAAATATACATATATATGATTTTCATGAATAGATAGAATCAAAATAAGTTTACATGGTTTAATGTATATTGCATTTCATCTATATACATCTATACTTCATATATTTAGAAAAACTTATTTGGTTGATTCTATTTCATGTGTTTAGAGTTTAGTAATTAACAAAGCTTATTTTGGATTTCATATAAAAAATATATATATCTTTTATATGTGTATTGGATTCTATCCACACTCTCTATGATTCAAAAGAGTTTAAAATATCTTATTTTTGTATTTATAAAAGGTTGAGAGAAATCGGTTTTCTATTTCAAAGTTTTGTTTTTGGAAATAACGATTTTGTGTTAAAGCTTAATTTCTATATCACATAAATAATTCAAACAGTTTGTAATATGTGTTGAATTCTTGCCACACATATTTGTTCTTTAAATATTTTATAAGAACTTATTTTTGTAGAATTTATGAGATTTTATGGGATTTATAAGTGTTAAAATGACCAAGTTTCAAACCCTTTATCCCTAGCCTAAGCCTGCTGGCGATCGACCGGCTGGTCGACCGAGCCAGAGCTTGGTTGACTAGTTGATCGAATGATGTGTACAAGGATGTGCACAAGGTCGTACCTTCAAGGCCGGTCGACCGGGTGGTCGACCGGCTGTAACTACCTAACTCTCGAGTAGCGTCGGTCGACCGGGCGGTCGACCGACAAAGCTGTGCCTTTAGGCGCGGTCGACCATGCGCTCGATCGATAGTCGAGTTTGGCCTGGGGCGGTCGACCGGTGGCTCAATAGTCAGAAATATGACCGTTGGTTGGTCGACCAGGCGGTCGATCGGAAGGTCAAAAATGACCTTTTCTGGACCCCAACGGTTATATTCTTGAGAGCCTATATAAAGAGATTCTCTTAAGCTGTTTTCAACAAGGTTTTTAAGAGCTATTCTTCCTATCTTTCTATGTGGTTTGAAGCAAGTTTAACAAGAGTTTTTGAGCCTAAAAGTTTATCATTTTTTTGTTTTCAAATTGTTGGAAAAATCAAAGAAAAGAGAGTCTTTGAGAAATTGGTTTTGAACTTTATTTACAAATCTATTTAGTATTTTTTTAAGTATTTTTCTTTGTTATTTTTAATAAGGTTTTTAAGAGCTATCTTCCTATCTTTCTCTGTGGTTTGGAGCAAGTTTAAAAAGAGTTTTTGAGCCTAAAACTTTTATCTTTTTTGTTTTTAAATTGTTGGAAAAATCAAAGAAAAGAGAGTCGTTGGGAATTGGTTTTGAGCTTTCTTTAAAAATCTATTTAGTATTTTTTTCAAGTGTTTTTCTTTGTTATTTTCATTTCCAAACACTTTGTTTTATCACACTTGAGCTATCATCTCTAATCCTATCTATAGGATCTTGTTTTTGTGAGAAAAATTATTTGTGGTCTATTGTGATCGCCAAGTGTTGTTTGTGATCATTGGATCACCAAGATTGTAATCTTTTCTTTACTTTGGCTTTGTGCCTATCCCTCTTGTGTGGAGGTGATTGTGTTTTGGCTTTGTGCCTACCCCTCTTGTGTAAAGGTGATTGTGTGTGTGAGAGGACTAGTGTACTCCAAGTGTAGAGTTGTAATTCCTCAGTGAAGGTTCCTTTGTGGAAGGTCCTGTGTTCCTTAGTGGAAATCCTTCTATGTGAAGGCGGGAACGTAGAGCAGTGGTTCGAACCTCGAAACATATCTTGTTGTTTGTATTTGATCCACTATCTCTAAACTCTATCTCTCTTATATCTTGTATTGCTTTATATTGCACATATTCATGTTGGAACTTACTTTTGATGATACATTTGTGAAGACATATCATTGGAGCTCTATCTCAAAGCCTATTCAAGAGTTCTACATGATCAAGACTTCCCAAAGAGAGTTGCTATTGATGTGTATTGTAATGGTTAATGGTATGTTAAAATCCTTAACACACACACACACACACATCATAGCCCTATTAGTCGACTTATACCCTTTTATAGTTGACTTATACATGGTATAGTCGACTTGACCATTTCCCTAGTCAACTAACATTTATTCTGAAAAACATACCAACTCTCTGTTTCTGACCTACACTCAATATTTTAGTCGACTTACTTGATTATATAGTCAACTAATAACTGGCCTAGTCGACTTATAAACTCTGCTGGTCGACTAGTTTCAGTTTCCAGAAACTTGTCCTGTGTTTTAATCTTGACCTAGTTGACTTGGTCTCTTTTGTAGTCGATTAACCCAGTGTAAATTGCTTATCCTAGTCGACTAACCTTCTACCCCAAGTCGACTAAAGGCAATTTGTGACTGTTAGAGAGTTTCTATTTTCTGGTGTTTTATCCAACGTTATCGAACGTTTAAATATTCAAAATGGACCCTGATAACTACCCTAACTGACTATGGATTTTAGCTATAAATGGGTATGTTATCCTAGGCTAAGGCACCAATCAAAATCAAAATTTTTCTGACCAAAAACTCTGTCAAAATTCTAGTTTTCTAAAAACTTGTTTCTACTTTCTGTTTCTTCACCAATTCCTACTCTATTGTGAAGATTTCTGAAAGTCCACCTATAATAGCCCATGTCCATGATCACATACAGATTCAAAGCTTATAGGAAAGTTTGTAATCACTCAAAGAGGAGCATTGTACAAGAGCATCTTCAGGTTCAAGAGAGTTTGTACAAGGTGTTGTGGTCTTCTTGGTTGTAAGAAGAGTTGTACACATTTGGCAAAGGGGATTTGTCAAGTGGTGTGCTAGGTGTTGATTTTGGGTGTACAAAGTCAAAGGATAAAGAAAAATCTCAAGCGGGTGGCTTAGGGACTGGATGTAGGTCACGAGGACCGAACCAAGATAAATCTTTGTGTTTGCGTTTGCTTTATCTTTTCTGTGATTTATTTTGCTTTATTGCATGTACTTTATATAACGCTAATATCTTTGTTTGAGTGTTGACGTGTATTTTAGATCCAACAATTGGCATCATCTCGGGACCAACAATTCATATGTTGGATATAGTTTGTATGTGCCCATACTTGTGTTGAACCAAGAGAGCTTCATATAGTACCTTAACTCTTATCTAGAGGAATCTTGAGGAGATAGTCCAGAGCCCTTCACGAAAAATTCGGCTACACTTTTGGGTTACATATAGTGTGTTGCAATCAAGTTTTAAATTCTACATCATTTGTTCTTAGATTAGTTAGTACACCTATTCACCCCCTCTAGGTGTATTTCAATTGGTATCAGAGCCTACGTTCCTGATATTCGGTTTAACCACTTAGGAGTGAAATCTTGAATTGCTAATCTAGTATTGCATTTGCACACATAGTTTATACACTCATGGATTACCTTGTCCCTCCCATATTTGATGTTTCTAATGTTGATATGTGAAAGTTTAGGATGAGTGCTTATTAAAGGCCCTAGGTTTGCATGTCTATCTTGCCACTATCAAGAAAATTTATTTTGGTAATAATAAGTACATTGAACCTAATGCACAAGCCTTAGATACACTAAAGCATACACTTAGTAAAGAATATTTGTGTATGGTCTCTAATTGTGATTCCGCTTTTGCAGTGTGGAACACATTTACCTCTCCCGAGCTACAAATGACAAACAATGTGGAGAAAGAATCTAGTGGAGAAGAGTCCGATCAAGCTTGCTTCATGGTCCAAGAGAATGACTCCCTTGAGGTAATTTCGAACACTCAACTTGATGATAGTGCTAGTTCTTCTTGTGAAGATAACATGAATGCACTGTATTAAATGAAGAACTATCTATGTTTTGTGAAAACTTGCTTTCAAAGTACAAATCCTTGAAAAAAAGAAGTGTTGATTTAAAAGAAGAAAACAAAAACTTGTTTTCTAAACACAACATGATTTTGCAAGAGAAGGTTGAGATTTCTAGTGAATGGGATTCCTTGAAAAATCAACTCGACCTTGCTTTAAAAGAAATCAAAATTTAAAAAATAAAAATGATTGTGATGATGTTTTAAAAATAATGAGATTTTGTCTTCAAAACTCGATTTTGTTTTAAAAGAGAAAAATTCTTTGAAAAATAAAATTGCTTTGATTTCAAAAGAATTGGAATTTGTTTCAAATAAAAATATTTCTTTGAGAAATGATTTTGCTTCTTATTCTTGTCATGATTCCATTGTTATACCTTCTATTCATAAGAATTCATGCTCCACTTCTTCTTCAACAATTAAAAATGATATTTGCATGTTGCAGAATAGTGTAGATTATTTGGGCTCCACTTTGAGCCAATGTGCCATGAGCCACACACGTTTGGAATCTAAGTTTCGAAAGAAACATCCTCCACATATTCATGCACACAAAACATGGCATACACATGCTCATCATGCTCACACACATGTTTTGTATGCTAATGTGTACAGTTGTACACATTGTGGACGTACGAGCTACCTTGTAAAGTTTGGTTATGATAGAATGAATATTTTAAATTTTGTAAATAAATTTATTTGGGTTAGAAAAGGTACTAACCCTCATGGATCCAAAAAGGTATGGGTATCAAAATTCACCCTATTGTATTTGATGTAGGTGTGGGCTCTCACTTGACATGAGGGTTTTGGGTCCTTGATGGTGAATGCATTTGAGCTTGATGGACACTACATTGGATGCATCACCTTCAAAGATGTTTGGTGGGAGGACCATCATAGTTTGGAGACCTAGAAATTAGCCCTATTAGTTTTGGTAATTATCTCTAACTCTTTATTTTGTTTACATGTTTTTACATTGATAATTTTTAGCATGTTATGGTTTTAATACTCATTATGTTAAATGCAATGTTATTAGACAAGTGATATATATAAATAGTTTTTGAGATACACCCATATTTATATGGACTATTATTTTTGTGTTCTCACTATAGTTTAGGTATTATATATATCCTAACTCTAAAGTTCATGCATTTACCCTATTAATCATGTTTGTTTATGATTTTGCACTTCATGTTTTTGATTACTTGTTTGGATGTAGTTTTCATTAAAACTTGTGTTTATACTTATATAATTAGTGAGATACACTTGATTATCATGTATTTGTGCTCTATTGTTCATTTGTACTCATTACTTGTACTTGTATAATTTAGTTTTGATGATTCTTATATTTTAACTTGTATTTTCTATTTTTGTATATGTTTTCATAAAAATGTGTTTAGCTTCATGTATATATCAATTTTGTCCAAAACTTTAGATATACATGTCTATCTTAGAGTCATTTGCTTTTTATGTAATATTCTATTATGGACTCATTTATATTTGGGATATGTATGTATAATCTAGTTTAGACAAAACATACATTTGCCTTGAATTTGTTTTGTTTTGATGTAAATTAAATTTTTATAATGTTCATGTTTATAAAGGAATTTCATATGAGCTTCATTGACTATCTCAATGATTATACTTATTACATGATTTTTGCACTCTATATCATCTTGTTTTCTCATGATATTGGATTCATGATAATCTCTTGTGCTTTATAAACTTTGAGTGTCAATTATATTGTGATTTTCATGTTTTCATGGATATATTCATATTTTATTCCTTATTTGAAGGATTTAGTACTAGTTTTTAAAATTATCTTTAGACTAGTTTTTATTCTTCAATTGGTAGTGATTTTCAAATATGCTAAAATATTTTCAAATCATATTTTTGAAAACCCTACCTTTCAATAGAGGTTGGATGGGCGACCATGCCTTGTATACCCTTATTGAATATCTTTTAAACTTGTGCATGAATAGGGTGGTAGGCATGAGTTATGCACATGATCTTCTTGTTATTTTCTTTTTGTATACTCATATGTGTTTTTCTATATATGTATGCTTCAAATTTCAATTGGTATTTTCATTTTCATACATACATACATATGATTTGATTGTATTTGTGTTATAATGTCTTTACATTTTTAAAGTAAAATTATATTTATGCTAAGTTTGACTTAATTATAAATGTTAATTGGTATCATTACAAGCTTATACATTAATTTCAATTGGTATTTCAATTGCGAATCATTTTAATTGTATTTCAATTGGTATTTATTTGGTATCAAATGTACTTCATGTTTCACTTTCAATTGGTATCAAAATCTACTACTGATATCTTAAATTTTTTTTACAAGTGGTACTAATATATGTTTTTGTCAACTACTATTTGATTTCATTGATGTCATAATTCATTTTGTTGACTTCAAGAAAGTTCAAATTTTATTTTAAAAGTGATTTCAGAATTTTCTTAAATTTTTTTTTGATATGTATTGGCTACATGCAAGGGAGCTTAACATCTTCTTTATATATAAATTCATGTTGAGTGTATCTCACATTGAGGAGCTTGACCTCTCTTCTTTATGTGGTACACGTGTGTACGGGAAGCTTAACATCTCTATTTATACATTGTATATTATGCTTTATGTGGTTAGGGTCTAGTCATCCCTTCTCCATGTAATGCATGTATGCAAGGGGAGCTAACTTAATGTCTCTCCTCTTCATAAATGTATATCGCATATAGATCTTTATTGTTTGTTTGTCTTCACCCCTTTGTTGATGAATTGACAAAAAGGGGAGAAGAATTAAGAGAGTTCATATATGCATGTTTATTGGCATTTATGCATGTATGTTTTATTTAATTTATGTGCTTTTATTTAATATCCTTATTGTTTATACTATGCATGAGTTAAGGGGGAGATTTTATGAAGCTTATCTTTAATCCATGCATATATAACTCCATGAGTCTTGTCATCATCAAAAAGGGGGAGATTATTAGCCCAAAGGTCTATCACTCTAGTTTTGATGATGATTAACTCATGTAGTTATAGTACTAATGATCTTGTGCTTATTTAGTTTCAGATATTTGATCAAGATCTTAGTCAATGTTTAGCTTCAATAAAAGATTCGAAGTCAAGTTTTGAAGGTAGCACATGTAGATTCAAGAGCTTGCGCGTCAAGATCGCATCTAGCACTCGGATGGAGTCAAGCTCTTTGGATCGTGTTTGGATCGAATCAGCTTGGAAGAGTAGTTCTACAAGAAGACTTCAGTTTGTTTAGTTTTAGTTTGTGTTTAGATCTTGTGTAAGATAGACTTGTGTTGATATGCTCAAGTTGACACACACACTGAAGTTTAATCGTTTGGTTTTCGGTTTAACCGGTTTTGGATTTTAAATATACATATATATAGTTTTCATGAATAGATAGAATCAAAATAAGTTTACATGATTTAATGTATATTGGATTTCATCTATATACATTTATACTTCATATATATAGAATAACTTATTCTAATGATTCTATTTCATGTGTTTAGAGTTTTGTAATTAACAAAACTTATTCTGGATTTCATCATCAAAAAAATATATCTTTTTTATATGTGTATTGGATTCTATCCATACACTCTATGCTTCAAAAGAGTTTAAAATATCTTATTTTTGTATTTATACAAGGTTGAGAGAAATCAGTTTTCTATTTCAAAGTTTGATTTTTGGAAAATACCGATTTTGTGTTAAAGCTTAATTTCTATATCACAAAAATAATTCAAATAGTTTGTAATATGTGTTGAATTCTAGTCACACATATTTGTTCTTCAAACATTTATAAGAACTTATTTTTATGGAATTTATGAGATTCTATGAGATTTTATAAGTGTTAAAAAGACCAAGTTTCAAACCCTTTATCCCTAGCCGGAGCCTGCTGGCGGTCGACCCGAACCTGTAACACCCCATCCTCAGAATACGTACTCAGATGCGTATCCTGGTTTGTTAAACACTTTGTTATTTTTATTTATTATTTTCTCTTATTTATTTCTCGTACAATGGAAGTACTACATTATTTGATCTCTCTGATAATCCAATTGGGTCAATTTTAGTTTCAAACACTATTTCCCAATATTCTAGATTTTTCATGATTTTTCAGATTTTTTCTGAATTATTTTTTTTATACCCTAAAATCGGGATTAATCGGTACCGCTGGTTTATTCCTGAATTTTTAATTTACAACTGGGGTCAAATTTTGAGAAACCGCTTTCACATATCTACTTAGAATAATATTTACTACCTTAATTCTTTTTTGGAAATTTTCAAATTTAACAGATTTCTGCCGGATTTGGCGTCGACCGATATTGGCGGCCGATTCCAAGATTTTTAATTTAAAAACTATAAATAATTTCTTGAAACAAATTTCACCATGATTCTTAAAATATATTCTTGATTTTTGAGAATTTTTGCGGGTCGTTCCGAGATACTTGATTTTCGGACGATTCGGTATTTTTCCGAATATTTTCCGCATCCGCAACCGAATCCCGGGAATCCGCCACTCTAATTATTTTCACTTTTTCTTCTAAGAAAATATCTTCTTTTTTCATTTTCTTTTCCTTTTTCCTTTTTCTTTCTTTCCTTTTCCTTCCACCAAATTCTCCATTCTTCCAATACTTTCTACAACTTTCCACCAAAAATATATTCTCCTTCCACCAAAAATATCTTCTCCAAATATCCCAAACCACTCAAATCCCTCTCCCATCACTATGGCCGCCAAGAGACACCTCACCTCTCCATTTTTTCAAAAACCCCCTCTCTAAATATTTATTTACATCACCTTCACAAATCCAATTCCTATATAAACCTTTCCTTCTTCATTTCACTTCATTTTTCTCTTCACCAACACCTTAACCACCACCAACTCCTCCTTCATCTCCACCACAACCACCACCACTACAACTTCTCTAACTTCCTACCTTCATCTTCTTCCTCCTCCCTCTCCATTTAAACCACCACAACTTCAACAACTCCACCAAAGTCTCCACCTTCTCCTTTACCTTTTCCAAAACTACCACTACAACAAAACCTCTCCACAAACCACCACCCCATCATCTTCTCTTAGGGCAGGCCACCTCCTTTGGATTGGTGCCGAGCTCTTCTTCTTCGGTAACCCCTCCGGTGATTATTCCGGTAATCGTTTACGATTATTCGGGTAATCATTATGGTGAGCTTACAACGACAACAACTAACATCACCATTACCCCTACTATTTTCCACCACCATCTTCACTTTCACCATTAATTTCACCATCACAACACCACCTCCATCTCCACTACTTCCACCTCCAAACATCACCTCCTTTACTTTCTTTTTTTCTCTACCAAAATCCATCTTCTTTATCAAATACCACCACCAACAAAATCACCTTCCCTTTCCTCTCCTCCTCCCTCTCCTTGGGGCCGGCCACTCCCTAGGCCACCACCAAGGGTGGCGCACCACCCTAGGGCCGGTGGCCACCCAAAAGGCCAAGCCCCCTTTCCTTTGCTCGCTTGGTATTTTCCTTTCTCGGGAATTGGACGCGCAAAGCTTGAAAAGTGGCGTTTTAGGCGAGTGATTTTCCTCACCAGAAAATAGACTTGTATTAAAATCATTATTACGTTGTCCTTGGTAGCAGTGCGATGTGGTTGTACAGGTGTGTGTTGAAATCTGTGGATATGTCCCGGACTGATATACTGTAATGCTTGTAATAGGATAGAACAACTCGTGCGACCATTCAGCCTCCGGTCTCTCACTATCTCGAAAGAGAGGTGATTGGGACCGTCAGGTTTCTCAGCTCCATCTGGTTAGCATACTTAGCGCTCAGCGCTTTATTCACTAAATCCGTCCAGGCAAGTTGCTACCGGACCTTCCACTCGTATTCTAAAAACGAATCGTCCCGTAACCTCGCCAAGCGTATTAGTGTCTAAACTCTGTTCGCTACCTGTGCCTCCAGCATACTCAGCTCAACTTGGTTGTATCACTTGTCAACCGACATGTTACCACCCGACATACTACTACCAGATAATTGTCCCTTGTTATTACATGACTTGTCACTTGACGAATATCACCCTCTTGTCATGCTATCACTTGACACCCGCATGATACACTTGACTCTTATGATTATCACGACAACGGGAATGATGACCTGACATCTTGATTTCATTATAGTACATACTGTACTCCTGAGATACATGTATTCCTGACTTATTCCTGCTCATTCCCGAATCTGATAAATACATAATAAATCATAAAAAGGACAACTTGCATCGGGTCGGGGGAAACTCGCGGCTATCAATACATGTTCATGTTTACAGTGGTATTAGGCATGTTGTGCAACTAAAACTTCCGGTCTGACCTGTAGGCCTCCAGGGGACCGAGGGGAGAGCTGGCTCCCTCCTTCCTGGTACCATATTGATAAGGGTATCCATAAGACCCTCCTGAATCGCCTTGCGGTAGGTTCCGTCACCAAGCAACGGAACATCCTGGGCCGTGGTCCCGGGTATGCACGGGACCCACTGTAAACATTGTTCGTTGATACCTCCGCTGGTTTCCAATAACAACCTTGCTTTACTCAGATGTGGATATATGTGTGCTGGGACGCTAGTCCACATATCTAGACATCAGGGTAAGACGAGTAATAATAATATTAAAGATGCCAACTATGGATCCATTGTGTGCTTTACCGAGTTTGTCGATATATTCGGGTTTTTCTATTACGTTGTACCTCCTTTATATGCTTTCTCATACACTTATCTCTTATGCCACTTGGCTGTAACCTGAACAGTTGTTGGGAGGTTCTGACTCCCTTGAATTTGTATGTTCAGGTTCTGAAGCTTGGATTGAAGTGGAGCCCTCCACCGAAGATCAAGTTTTCTTCTCAGAGCAGACTGACTAATCTTGGTTCCTTTTGTACCCGACTCTTCCTTCCAGCTTGCGGGACTTTCCTTCAGCTCGTGAGCATCTTGTATTCATATTGTAAATTTTACTTTTGTACCTGGCTGTGATATACGATACATGTAATAGTATATCACACTCTGTGAGAACTTTGTAAATTGTACTCCTTAAGTTGGCATGTGTATAAATACTACGTTTGTGGTACTGAGATTCTTGCCTGTACTGATGCTTAACGTATATACGTAAGGGTACTTATGACCTGCGTATATACGTCGCAGTAATGTCTCCGTTCCCTCGGAATCGGGGCGTTACAGGTTGGTATCAGAGCCTAGGTTCTCACACACTACAGTACAATCAAGCAGCAAATTAATGGGATATTAATTTGCAATTGCTATGCATGAGTCTCAGTTATACAATCCAACTACAATGTACAAAGTTATCTATACAAAGTTATCTATTCCTTCTTGACTCCTTTCCTTATGTCCTAAAATCCTTCTATCTTTCCATTTTCCAGTCATCTTTTTACGAACATAAAGATGGATAGAAGGACGGGTCGTAACAGTTCCGGACAATCATCCGGGCCACTACCAAATGGACCCATGGGAGAAATGCTGATATTCTGAGGGTTATCCAGAACATGATGGAAAATCAACAACAGCAGACAGAACTCCTTCGGCAAGGATTAACAACTCCTAAGGAACAAAGGCTGGGGAATGTATCAGACTTCAGGCGGTTGCAGCCGGCAATATTCACAGGAGGAGAGAGACCACTAGAGGCCGAACAATGGCTGATCGACACCACAGATTCTCTGAATGCAGCCGGGTCCCAAAGGAAATCAGGTAGAGGTTGCCAAGATTCAACTAAAAGATGTGGCCAGGACCTGGTGGCTAGCTGAAGAGGCAAGACTGGAGAAACCCATCACTTGGGACCAGTTTTCTAAGAGCTTTGATAATAAATTCTTCCCTGCCACAGCTCAGAAAGAGATGGAAGAACAGTTCATCCGACTTCAGCAATGGAACCGGTCTGTGGATGAGTATGCCGCTGAGTTCTTAAGGCTTAGCCGCTTTGCTTCATATATGGTGACCGACGAAGAGAAGCGGGCAAGTAGATTCCAACAGGGCTTACAAATGGATATTCAAGTCTTCTTGATTCCCCAACAACTGAAAACATATTCCAGGTCCTCACTATAGCTCGGGAGGTGGAGCGGGGACTGGAGAAAAAGAAATTTAACCTGATAAGGAACCAGGCCATGAAGAGGCCACTTCCACAAATGGGGAGAGGAGGTCCATTCAGAGCTGCAAAAGTTCCGACAATGAGATGACCATTTCGACCAGCCCCCTTTCAGAAAACCCAATCATCTCCTTTTGTAATTATTGCCAGAAATCAGGTCACTCTCAATAAAATTGCCGTAGGGCAAATGGATTATGCCTGGTATGTGGTTCCAGTAACCATACAATAGAAGGCTGTCCCCATAAAAGGACAGGAATAGTGAACCAAGCCTTGCCAGCACCACCAATACCAAATGGACAGAGGAACCAGGGACCAATGGCTAGAAGGGCCCCTCCCCCTCCCCAACAGCAAGTTATTCGCCCAGTCCAAAGGGGAGTTAGGACTGTAGCAGGTCGCGGAGGGGACAAGCCTACAACTTGACAGCGGAAGAGGCTGAGACTTCTGAAGAGGTGGTAACAGGTAAGATCAGGGTACACTCAAAACCTGTTCTAGCCCTCTCTGATTCGGGTGCTTCTCATTATTACATATCAGATCATTTCATTGCCTTGCATTGTATACCTGTTAAGTCTTTAGACTACCAATGGGAGATTAGCACAGGGAATGGAGTAGTCATCTCCTCTAAAATTTGTATTAATTGCCCTGTAGAAATATGTAACAAAATATTGGCCATAGATATGCTCGTACTAGACACCAAAGGGTACGACGTAATCTTAGGCATGACAAAGCTCAGCAAATACTATGCGGTTATTGATTGTCGGAATAAGAAAATTAATTTCAGAATTCCACTTCAGCCTGAATTTCAATTTGACGGGGAACTTAGTCTGCCAAGAGAAAAACTCAGATGACTACTACCGAGATTCAGAAGAAGGGAGTACCAGTTTGGGATGAATGCCCAGAAGTGTTTGCTGAAATCTCAGGACTCCCACCTGACAGAATGGTTGAGTCTCCATTGATACCATTCCAGGCACAGTTCCAATATCCAAAGCTCCGTACAGAATGGCACCCACTGAGTTAGAGATTCTAAAGAAACAGCTGCAAGAATACTCTGATAAGGGTTAATTAGGCCGAGTACTTCACCATGGGGAGCTCCTGTACTATTGGCAAACAAAAAGGATGGTGGTAAACGGTTATGCATAGACTATAGAGAATTAAACCAAAGTTACCATCAAGAATAAGTATCCTTACCAAGAATTGATGATCTTTTTGATCAACTTCATGGAGCCCGAGTCTTTTCTAAATTAGATTTACAATCGGGTTATCATCAGCTAAAAGTAAAGAAGAAGATATTCCAAAGACAGCATTCAGGACTCGTTATGGCCATTATGAGTTTCTAGTCATGCCCTTCGGAGTTTACCAACGCCCCTGCAGTCTTTATGGATTTGATGAACAGAGTGTTTTCGCCATATTTGGATCATTTGTAGTTGTATTTATAGATGACATCTTGATCTATTCCAAGAACGACAAGGAGCATGCAGAACACTTGAGGATAGTATTGCAGACTCTCCAGCAGGAACAACTTCATGCTAAGCGGAGCAAGTGTGACTTCTGGTTAAACTGTATAGCTTTCCTTGGACATATGATTTCAGAAGAAGGGATTCAGTTGACCCAGCAAAATCCAGGCAGTGAAGGACTGGCCATTCCAAAGACAGTAACAGAAATTAAGAGTTTTATTGGATTAGCTAGATATTACCGGCGTTTTGTCTGAGATTTCTCTAAGATCGCAGCCCCGTTAACAAAGCTCACCCGAAAAGGGGAAAAGTATATATGGACAGCGGAATGTACTGCAGCATTTGAACAATTAAAGAAAAGACTCATTACAGCTCCAGTCTTGAGGACTCCCTCAGGAAGAGGAGGAATGGTTATATACAGTGATGCATCCGGAAAAGGCCTGGGGTGTGTATTAATGCAACATGATCATGTCATAGCTTATGCATTCAGGCAATTGAAACCACATGAGAGAAATTACCCACTCATGACTTAGAGCTGGCAGCAGTAATATTCGCATTGAAGATCTGGAGACATTATCTTCTGGGAGACAGGTGTTAATCTACACTGATCACAAGAGTCTTAAGTATATTTTCACGCAGAAAGAATTAAACATGAGACAGAGACGGTGGCTTGAATTAATGGCAAACTATGATATAGAATTACAATATCATCCTGGCAGGTCAATACAGTACCAGATGCATTGAGCAGGAAGCCAGAAAATAAAATGCTAGTACAACTCACTCAACAGAAGGAGTTGATTCAGGATATCACAAAATTGGACTTAATGCTACTACGAGGAACTGATAAGTCGGACAGTTAATGACTTTTCAAATTCAACCAACCCTGATGAATGAGATTAAAGAAGCTCAAAAGGAAGACCCCAGATTACAGAAATTCAGAGCTCAAGTAGAGGCGGGATTAAGAACTGATATCCGTATTCATTCAGATGATGCACTTTATTTTGGTAACAGAATTTGTGTTCCAAGGAGAAGTTCGACAGAAAATTCTTGCAGAGGCACACAGTTCGGCTTATTCCATACACCCAGGGTGAAATAAAATGTATCAAGACATAAAGCAGCAGTTTTGGTGGAATGCTATGAAGAGGGAGATAGCCCAGTATGTGGCCAAGTGCCCGGTTTGTCAGCAGATAAAAAATAGAACACCAGAGAACAGCTGGACTTCTACAACCCTTACCGATACCCGAATGGAAGTGGGAACATATCACCATGGATTTTGTCACGGCTCTACCCCCAGTCCTAAGGGTAATAATGCAGTATGGGTAATCATCGATCGCCTCACAAAATCAGCTCACTTCATACCATTCAGAGTAGGTCAAACAACAGAAGTTCTAGCAGACAAATATATGAAGGAAATAGTTCGTCTACATGGAGTTCCGGTTAGCATTGTATCGGATAGAGATACAAGATTCCGATCACATTTCTGGGAAAGTCTCCAAGAATCTAGGAAATCGTCTGAAATTCAGTACTTCATATCACCCCAGACAGACGGACAATCTGAACAAACTATCCAAATTCTTGAAGACATGCTGCGAGCCTGCATGATTGACTTCAAAGGGTCATGGGAGATTATCTTCATTTGGCTGAATTCTCTTATAATAACAGCTATCAGGCCAGTATCAAGAAGGCTCCGTATGAAGCCTTGTACGGTAGAAAATGTAGGTCACCGTTATGTTGGGACGAAGTCGGTGAGAGAAGACTTTTGGGGCCAGATATATTAATTCAGACAACAGACAAAGTCAGAATTATTAGAAATCACCTCCGGGCAGCACAAAGCCGACAGAAAAGTTGGGCTGACACTAACAGAAGACTATTGGAATTCAGAGCAGGTGATCATGTATTTTTAAGGATATCACCAACAAAAGGGGTAATCCGATTCGTACTCGTGGAAACTTAGTCCGAGATATATCGACCCATTAGAGATTTTGGATCGAGTGGGAGATGTAGCTTACCGCTTGGCATTACCGCCGTCATTAGAAGGAATTCATAATGTCTTTACATATCACAGTTACGGAAGTATGTCAGGATGAGAGTCATATTCTAAATCACTCTGAACTGGAACTACAACCAGATCTATCTTAAAGGAAAACCGATGGCCATTCTGGACAAAAGTATCAAGACTCTGAAAAATAAGGCAATACCGTTAGTATTGGTTTCTTGGAATAGGCATGTTCTAGGGGAGGCCACGTGGGAACGAGAGGATGTTATTCGAGAGCGTTACCTTCAACTATTTACATCTTAGTTGGTAAAATTCTTTCTTCCTATTCTTCTCTACCGTCATATTCTCCTTCCTGAAATTTCGAGGACGAAATTTTTTTGCAAGGTGAATGGATTGTAACACCCCATCCTCAGAATACGTACTCAGATGCGTATCCTGGTTTGTTAACACTTTTGTTATTTTATTTATTATTTTCTCTTATTTATTTCTCGTACAATGGAAGTACAACATTATTTGATCTCTCTGGTAATCCAATTAGGTCAATTTTAGTTTCAACACTATTTCCCAATATTCTAGATTTTTCATGATTTTTCAGATTTTTTCTGAATTATTTTTTATACCCTAAATCGGATTAATCGGTACCGCTGTTTTATTCCTAAATTTTTAATTTCCAACTGGGATCAATTTTCAGAAATTGCTTTCACATATCTACTTAGAATATATTTACTACCTAATTCTTTTTTGAAAATTTTCAAAATTTAACAGATTTCTGCCGGATTTGGCGTCGACCGATATTGGTGGCCGATTCCAAGATTTTTAATTTAAAAACTGTAAATAATTTCTTGAAACAAATTTCACCATGATTCTTAAAATAATATTCTTGATTTTTGAGAATTTTTGCGGGTCGTTCCGAGATACTTGATTTTCGGACGATTTCGGTATTTTTCCGAAAGTTTTCCGCATCCGCAACGAAATCCCGGGAATCCGCCACTCTAATTATTTTCACTTTTTCTTCCAAGAAAATATCTTCCTTTTTTTCATTTTCTTTTCCTTTTTCCTTTTTCTTTCTTTCCTTTTCCTTCCACCAAATTCTCCATTCTTCCAATACTTTCTACAACTTTCCACCAAAATATCTTCTCCTTCCACCAAAAATATCTTCTCCAAAATCCCAAACCACTCAAATCCCTCTCCCATCACCATGGCCGGCCAAGAGACACCTCACCTCTCCATTTTTTCAAAAAACCCCTCTCTAAATATTTATTTACATCACCTTCACAAATCCAATTCCTATATAAACCTTTCCTTCTTCATTTCACTTCATTTTTCTCTTCACCAACACCTTAACAACCACCAACTCCTCCTTCATCTCCACCACAACCACCACCACTACAACTTCTCTAACTTCCTACCTTCATCTTCATCCTCCTCCCTCTCCATTTAACCACACAACTTCAACAACTCCACCAAGTCTCCACCTTCTCCTTTACCTTTTCCAAAACTACCACTACAACAAAACCTCTCCACAAACACCACCCCCATCATCTTCTCTTAGGGCTGGCCGCCTCCTTTGGATTGGTGCCGAGCTCTTCTTCGTCGGTAACCCCACAGGTGATTATTCGGTAATCGTTTACGATTATTCCGGTAATCATTATGGTGAGGCTTACAACGACAACAACTAACATCACCATTACCCCTACTATTTTCCACCACCATCTTCACTTCCACCATTAATTTCACCATCACAACACCACCTCCATCTCCACTACTTCCACCTCCAAACATCACCTCCTTTACTTTCTTTTTTTCTCCACCAAAATCCATCTTCTTTATCAAATACCACCACCAACAAAATCCCTTCCCTTTCCTCTCCTCCTCCCTCTCCTTGGGGCCGGCCACTCCCTAGGCCACCACCAAGGGGTGGCGCACCACCCTAGGGCCGGCGGCCACCCAAAAGGCCAAGCCCCCTTTCCTTTGCTCCCTTGGTATTTTCCTTTCCCGGGGAAATCGGATGCGCAAAGCTTGAAAAGTGGCGTTTTAGCGAGTGATTTTCCTCGCCAGAAAATAGACTTGTATTAAATCATTATTACGTTGTCCTTGGGTAGCAGTGCGATGTGGTTGTACAGGTGTGTGTGTTGTAATCTGTGGATATGTCCCGGACTGATATACTGTAATGCTTGTATAGGATAGAACAACTCGTGCGACCATTCAGCCTCCGGTCTCTCACTATCTCGAAAGAGAGGTGATTGGGACCGTCAGGTTTCTCAGCTCCATCTGGTTAGCATACTTAGCGCTCAGCGCTTTATTCACTAAATCCGTCCAGGCAAGTTGCTACCGGACCTTCCACTCGTATTCTAAAAACGAATCGTCCCGGTTACCTCGCCAAGCGTATTAGTGTCTAAACTCTGTTGCTACCTGTGCCTCCAGCATACTCAGCTCCAGTTGGTTGTATCACTTGTCAACCGACATGTTACCCACCCGACATACTACTACCAGATAATTGCCCCTTGTTATTACATGACTTGTCACTTGACGAATATCACCCTCTTGTCATGCTATCACTTGACACCCGGCATGATACACTTGACTCTTATGATTATCACGACAACGGAATGATGACCTGACATCTTGATTTCATTATAGTACATACTGTACTCCTGAGATACATGTATTCCTGACTTATTCCTGCTCATTCCCGGAATCTGATAAATACATAATAAATCATAAAAAGGAACAACTTGCATCGGGTCGGGGAAACTCGCGGCTATCAATACATGTTCATGTTTACAGTGGTATTAGGCATGTTGTGCAACTAAAACTTCCGGTCTGACCTGTGGGCCTCCAGGGGACCGAGGGGAGAGCTGGCTCCCTCCTTCCTGGTACCATATTGATAAGGGCATCCATAAGACCCTCCTGAATCGCCTTGCGGTAGGTTCCATCACCAAGCAACAGAACATCCTGGGCCGTGGTCCCGGGTATGCACGGGACCCACTGTAAACATTGTTCGTTGATACCCCCGCTGGTTTCCAATAACAACCTTGCTTTACTCAGATGTGGATATATGTGCTGGACGCTAGTCCACATATCTAGACATCAGGGTAAGACGAGTAATAATAATATTAAAAGATGCCAACTATGGATCCATTGTGTGCTTTACCGAGTTTGTCGATATATTCGGGTTTTTCTATTACGTTGTACCTCCTTTACATGCTTTCTCATACACTTATCTCTTATGCCACTTGGCTGTAACCTGAACAGTTGTTGGGAGGTTCTGACTCCTTGAATTTGTATGTTCAGGTTCTGAAGCTTGGATTGAAGTGGAGCCCTCCACCGAAGATCAAGTTTCTTCTCAGAGCAGACTGACTAATCTTGGTTCCTTTTGTACCTG
>JAVJIF010020341.1:0-55305 GCA_038442645.1 Agave tequilana | reverse complement strand
GCGCTTGTGCTTCAGGTAGTTCTTAAAATCTCTCCACGCAGGTGAGAGTTTCTCCACGATAGTAGCAACCTGAAAAGTTTCAGGTAGAATCATACCTTCAGCCTCTATCTCGTGCAGGATAAGTTGGAACTCTTGCAGCTGACTGATCACAGTCTTATTGTCTACCATCTTGTACTCTAGAAATCGTCCTACGACGAACTTCTTGGTACCGGCATCCTTAGTCTTGTACTTCTTATCAGGACTGGCCCATAACTTCTTTGCCGTTGTGATAGGACTGTAGACATTGTAAAGAGAGTCATCCAGTCCATTTAAAATATAGTTTCGACAAAGGAAGTCACCTTGAGTCCATGCATCGACTGCAAGGACTGAGTCCCGATCAGTTCCGGGTTCTGGTGGATCTTCTTGTAGGAATTTGGCCAGTGCAGAGTGGTCAAGTAGAAGAGCATCTTCTGTTGCCACCTCTTGAATTCTGTTCCATCAAATTTTCTTGGCTTCTCCGGCTTCAGGATAGGAAGTGGAGTAGGCATCAAAGCTTGTAGCTGCATGTTTGGTGCCATGCTTGAGCTGTCTTGATTAGTCTTAGACATTTTCTGTAAGTTTAAGCAGAACAGAAGTAAGAAACTTCAGCTAATTGTCTTAAGGAGATTCGCTTTAAGCGTACCTCACTCCAAGTACTGTATAAGTGAATTAATTTTTTTAAGTGAATCTCACTCCAAGTACTGTATAAGTGAAGTAATTTTCTTTATACAGGGGTTATACTGATATTCAGTATATTGCGACTGACTTATACCAGTCTAATTGGTGTTTAACCAAGGAAGGTAAGTGAAAGGTGGTTCTTTAATTAAGGAACGTTCTATTGAACGGAAAACCTCCCACCTGATATTAACCGACCTGACCAATTAGATCGGTGATATTTCAGTGATATTGATTAGTTGTCAGATTGATCCTAGAAACTAACAATCTTAAAACAATTACGTTCCCCGCACCGGTGCTAACGGTTTACTGGACGCTAGTCTCCCAAGATATAACAGTCCTTCACGGTATTTGGATAGCACTACCAAATCACCGTATGGTCGAACCGTAGTTAACTAGTACCTTCACAGGATTATGAAAGCAGCAGGACCAAGACAAATTTCAGGGAGAATATTTGTCTTCACTTTGGAGGAGCACCCACTGTAGAGAAAGGAGGAAGGTAGAAGAATATTCTTCTTTGGAAGTCCCATATTCAGACAACAATACTATTAAAGAATCTGTTGAATTTTCTGAGCCCTCTTTCAGAACGAATTTTTCAGAATCTCTTGGAAGTCGTTTCGGAATCCGAGTTGCAGAATTCCCACTATCTGTTGGAAGTCACTCTAAGCCAGAGAGAGAAGATCTCACTTTAGAACGCAGAAACTGATTTCTGTGTTTAATTTTGTTTTTGTTGTGCTTTGTTTGAGAATATGAAACGCTATTTATAGCGCCCCGGGAGGGGTAAAAATGTCCGAAACTGACCGAATGGTTGCAACAGTCCGGTCTGAACCGTTGCAACGGTTCGTTTCAACTGCAGCAACTGCCCAACTGTCCGCGGCGGTTTGCTGACAGCCATTGCGCTGGGTGATTCGGATCCGGATGGCGGAGCGGGTATGATCCGCTAACCCATACCCGTGAGACCCGGTTCAAAAAGAACCGGACCGGGTAGGGGACCCGGACCCGAGCCCGATACCGGCACCGGCCGGCTGCCGCCGCCAGCGGCGGCGCGCGCGTGCATGTGCGGGCATGGTTTCCCCCTAATCGCGCGCAAAAACTCCAAGTACCCATAGGGCACACCCTTTGTTCCCAATTTTCTCTATTTAAACACTTCAAACTTCCATCCCATGACAAATGTGAGACTAAATGTTTTTAGCTACCTTTAGTCCCCTTTTGGCTTTGAATTAGGCAAACTTTAGACTTGAATATCTCATTCATTCGAAGTCGGAATTGAACATGTGAATATACCACGTTCATCCCCAACGGAAGGTGAACACACTCCAACCATTACCAATTGATTCAATCAATGGATCTCGCCGTAATTCAACTCAAAGATTCACATATATTCTTCATATTTCTAACAAGCCCCCACAATGAATGGAGATTCAAGGAATTGACACACAAAGAGACTGACTATATTGTGAAAGGTACTTTAGAAAAGAAACTGCATCAGGATAGGTGGACTAGGTCTTGAACCTTCTATAGCGAAAGCTTTATCGAACTTACTGGCTAATCAGTGAACTAGGTCTTGAACTGTTAGTCGTTAGTGTAAGCCAAGTCAACAAGCTTCACACGGTAACTTTTCAAATCAACTTTGGTTCTCGGTTGTGTCCATTTTGGCCCTGGACATTCTTAGTTTCAGAGAGTATCTTTAGGTAATAACAGCCTCCATAGAAATTCCCAAAGAGCCGACCCAACTCTATACTCACATAGGTGATCGTCCTTCTTAGATAAGGCCGGAGAAGAAGCAGAATGGCTTCGACAATTTTTGGAAGATATACCATTATGGCAAAAGCCAGTACCTGCTATATGCATACATTGCGATAATCAAGCAGCTATATCTAGGGCACAAAATGTTATATATAATGATAAGTCTATACATATTCGTCGTAAACATAATACTATTAAGCAGTTGCTCCCAAATGGCTTTATCTCTATTGACTTTGTCTCATCGAAAGATAATTTAGCGGATCCGCTTACTAAAGGTTTAAGTGGAGAGCGTATAAACTGCGCATCGAGAGAAATGGGTTTAAAAGCCTAACCTTACCGAGTCAGCTTAATGGAAACCTCACTTAGTGACTGAAGATCCCACGTACTAAGTTCAAGAGAAAAAAACTAGTTATGATTGACTCAGCAAGTAAGCACTTAGGAGCTTGACTCTAATCCATTCCTAAGGTGCACATAAGTGCTTTTTACAAGTGGATTAAGGATAAACTTAACGCTTTTAATGATGCCTATATCTTGTTACTAAATAAGTGAACTAGAGTAGACTACCGATTCCATAGTGGAACGGGCAATACATGTTTGTTTGGAAGATTTCAAAGATACCGCTCCTCCTCCTAGAGTAAATACGTATCCGCTAGTTGATTTTGATTTCTCAGAATTTGTAATCCAATTAGCATCACTGTATCCTTCAAGTACAGGTGGATACTGTTCATATCTCAAGGCATATTCCTTGGTATGTGATACGTAACCCAATACTCGTAGTAGAGCAGTCTAATGTTCATCACTAGGTTACTAGTGTATCTATTAACTTGCTTACAGCGTAAGCAATATCAGGTCTAGTGCAATTCATCAAATACATTAGACTTCCGATAATCTGAGAATACTCCAACTGGTGAGTTCCTATATTCTTATGAAGGTGGATGTGTGGGAGAAAAGGATTTATATTCTCCTTTATCCTATGATCCTAGAATCTTTCGATCATCTTCTCCACGTAGTGAGATTGAGATAGACTGGTTCAATCTGGTGTTCTGGTGATTTTAATTCTTAAAATTATATTAGCAACCCTCAGATCCTTCATGTCAAAACTGTTGGATAACATTCTTTTAGTGGACTTAATAATTTCAATATTAGTCCCAAGTATCAAAATGTCGTCTACATAAAGACAAACAATGATACATGCATTTCTAACTGTTTTAGTGTAAACACACTTATCGCATTCATTGATAGTGAATCCATCTTTGATCATGACACTATAAAATTTCTCATGGTATTATTTTGGAGCCTACTTTAGACCGTATAAGAATTTTATCAATTTACACACTTTGTGTTCTTGGCCCTTGACTATAATCCTTCAGGTTGCTCCATATATATTTCTTCATTTAATTCACCATTTAAGAATGCAGTCTTGACATCCATTCGATGGATATCTAAGTTATGCAATACTGCAATTGCAATCAACATCTGAATGGAGGTTATTCTTGTTACTGGTGAATAAGTATCGAAGTAGTCAAGTCCTTTCTTTCGTCGATAGCCCTTGGCTACTAATCTAGCCTTGTACTTATCGATAGATCCATCGGTTTTAATTTTCTTTTGAAAATCTACTTACACCCAATTGGTTTACACCATGAGGCAAGTCTGTCAATTCTCAAGTATGATTACTTAGTATGGACTCTATTTCGCTATTTATATCTTTTTTCTACATTTGTGCTTCTGGGGTAGACATAGCCTCTTTAAATGTTTGAGGCTCGCTTTCAATAGCGTATGCTATGAAATTTGGACCAAAAGATTTTGAGATTCTAGATCTCTGACTTCTTCTTGGTTCAATTTTCGTATTAACAATTGGTTCCTCGGAGCTTTCGTCCCTGAACGCCATCTGATGTGTTCTTTTCCCAGAAGTCTTATCTGTTTCCCGTTTGTATGGAAAAATGCCTTCAAAGAACACAATATCTCTAAATTCGATAATCATATTTACATGAATATCTGGTATTTTGATTTATGAACCAGAAATCTCTGGGCACTACTATTCAAGGCATAGCCTATGAATATGCAGTCCATAGTTCTTGCTTAGTCCTTTTAGGTAATGGTTCTAGCATCTTTGCAAAGCACCCCCACATTTTGAGGTAATGGTAGGAAGGTGTCCTTCCATGCCATAACTCAAATGGTATAAGACCAAGTTTCTTGTGGGGGTATTCTATTTAGAATATAATTTGCAGTTAAAAGAGCTTCCCCCCACAAGTTTTGTGGAGCTCCAGAACTTACGAGCATGGAATTGACCATCTCTCTCAAAGTTCTGTTCTTTCTTTCAGCAATTCTATTTTGCTGAGGAGTATATGGTGTTGTGTTTGATGGATTATACCAAATTTAGCACATAACTCACTAAAATTATTTGATTCATATTCTCCGCCTCTATCGGATTTTAGAATCTTGATATTCTTGTTGAGTTGATTCTCAACTTCGGCTTTATATGTTATAACATATTCATTGTCTCATCCTTATTGTTTAAAAGATACACATAATAGTTTCTTGTACAGTCATAAATAAAAGTAATAAAATACTTTTTCCCGTCTCTAGTTGGCATAAACTTCAAGTCACACAGATCGCTATGAATTAACCCTAAAGGTTTTGTATTTTGATCAATTGAGTGAAATGAATTTTTCCCTAACTTGGCCTCAACACAAATCTCACACTTGTGAATTTCTTTCAAGTTGAGTTTAGGAATATATCATAGATTAGACAAGTTTTTTAATGACTTGTAATTTACATGCCCTAATCTAGCATGCCATAAAGTAGGAGACTCAAGCAAATAAACAAAAGAATTTTCTTTATTTATAAGCTTCGAGTACAAATACAGACTTTTTGTCCACCACTGTAACATTGGCTTTAAAAATTCCATCAACAAGATAACTCTTTCCCCACATACATCCCACCCTTAGTAAGTACAAATTTATCTGATTAAAAAACCATTCTAAATCCTTTCTTTCTAAGTATTGATCCAGAGATCAGATTCTTGCGGATATCTTAACATGTAGCACATCGTTCAGAGTAAGCTCTTTTCCAAATGTCTACTTCAGGATGACCTTTCCTTTTCCTTCAACCTTAGAGACGGCTGAGTTTTCCATGAAGAGTTGCTCATCTTGCTTTAGTTTTTGATATTCAGAGAATAATAATTTCTCAGAACAGATGTGTCGAGTAACCCCAGTGTCTACCCACCAATCCTTATTGTTGGTCGTCAGATTCACTTCTGACTACACAGCTGAAAGGCTTGGCGACGCATGGTCGGTCAGGTTTGCCTGTGGATAGTTCTTCTTATTCTTTTTGAGACGGCAGTGACATTCATTCGCCTTATGCCTTTCTTTGTTGCAGATGTAGCAGGTTCCCTTGAAGCGCATGTTCTTGCCTTCTTGGACCTTGTCTTTGTACCCTTGGGCAGTCTTTTTCCGTTTTAAACCTTTGAAAGTAGACGCTTTCCCCTTTGAGTCTTCGATCACATTGGCCTTGCTTCATAGGAGTTCTTACTGCTTCTTTTCTCAGACTTTCGGTTGTCCTCCTCAATTCGAAGCCTCACAATGAGATCTTTCATTTTCAGCTCCTTGCGCTTGTGCTTCAAGTAGTTCTTGAAATTTCTCCACGCAGGTGGGAGTTTCTCCACGATAGTAGCAACCTGAAAAGTTTCAGGTAGAATCATACCTTCGGCCTCTATCTCGTGCAAGATAAGTTGGAACTCTTGTACCTGACTGATCACATTCTTGTTGTCCGCCATCTTGTACTCCAGAAATCATCCTACGACGAACTTCTTGGTACCGACATCCTCAGTCTTGTACTTCTTATCAAGATTGGCTCATAACTTCTTTGCCGTTGTGATAGGACTGTAGACATTGTAAAGAGAGTCATCCAACCCATTCAAAATATAGTTTCGGCAAAGGAAGTCACCTTGAGTTCATCCATCAACTGCAAGGACCGAGTCCCGATCAGTTCCGGGTTTTGGTGGTTCTTCTTGTAGGAATTTGGCCAGATGCAGAGTGGTCAAATAGAAGAGCATATTCTGTTGCGACCTCTTGAATTCTGTGCCATCAAATTTTCCTGGCTTCTCCAGCTTCGGGTTAGGAAGTGGAGTAGGCATCAAAGCTTGTAGCTGCATGTTTGGTGCCTTACTTGAGCTGTCTTGATTAGTCTTAGACATTTTCTGCAAGTTTAAGCAGAAAGAAGTAAGAAACTTCAGCTAATTGTCTTAAGGAGATTCGTTTTAAGCGTACCTCACTCCAAGTACTGTATAAGTGAGTTAATTTTTTTTAAGTGAATCTTACTCTAAGTACTGTATAAGTGAATTAATTTTCTTTATACAGGAGTTATACTAATATTCAGTATTGAGACTGACTTATACCAGTCTAATTGGTTTTAACCAAGGAGGTAATTGAAACGTGGTTCTTTAATTAAGGAATGTTCTATTGAACGAAAAACCTCCCACCTGATATTAACCGACCTGGCCAATTAATCGGTGATATTGATTAGTTATTAGATTGATCCTAGAAACTAACAATCTTCAGACAATTACGTCCCCCGCACCGTGCTAACGGGTTACTAGACGCTGGTCTCCCAAGATACAACACTCCTTCACGGTATTTGGATAGCACTACCAAATCACCGTACGATCGAACCGTAGTTAACCAGTACCTTCACAGGATTATGAAAGCAGCAGGACCAAGACAAATTTCAGGGAGAATATTTGTCTTTACTTTGGAAGAGCACCCACTGTAGAGAAAGGAGGAAAGTAGAAGAATATTCTTCTTTAGAAGTTTTCAGATTCAGACAACAATTCTATTAAAGAATCTGTTGAATTTAATGAGCCCTCTTTCAGAACGAATTTTTCAGAATCTCTTGGAAGTCGCTTCGGAATCTGAGTTGCAGAATTTCCACTTCCTGTTGGAAGTCACTTAAAGCCAGAGAGAGAATATCTCACTTCAGAATGCAGATAACTGATTTCTGTGTTTGTTTTTGTTTTGTTGTGTTTTGTTTGAGAATATGGAGCGCTATTTATAGCGCTCCGGAGGGGTAAAAATGTCCGAAACCAACCGAACGGTTGCCACGGTTCGGTCTAAACCGTTGCAACGGTTCGTTTCAACCGCCCAACTGTCCGCGACAGTTTACTACAGCCGTTGCGCAGGGCGGTTCAGATCCGGATGGCGGAGTGGGTATGATCCGCGTAACCCATACCCGTGAGACCCGGTTCAAAAAGAACCGGACCGGGTAGGGAACCCGTACCCGAGCCCGGCACGGCACCAGCGGCGCGCGCGCGCATGTTCGGGCATGGTTTCCCATTAATTGCGCGTGAAAACTCCAAGTACCCAAAGGGCACACCCTTTGTTCCCATTTTTCTCTATTTAAACACTTCAAACTTTCATTCTATGGCCAATGTGGGACTAAATACTTTTAGCTACCTTTAGTCCCGTTTTGACTTTAAATTAGGCAAACTTTAGACTTGAATATCTCATTCATTCGAAGTCAGAATTGAACATGTGAATATACCACGTTCATCTCCAATGGAAGGAGAACACACTTCAACCATTATCCAATTGATTCAATCAATAGATCTCACCGTAATTCAACTCAAAGATTCACATATATTCTTCATATTTCCAACAATAATAAATCCCATTCAACATTTTCATGGAGGGGTGAGATTTCATTCCAGCTACTTTTACACGTTATAACAATAAAATTCAGTATTTAATATTTTGGTCAGTTTGCTAAACATAAGCAGTGCTTTTCCCCCTCTAATTAGATAATATGTTGTGTCATGAGAAATTAGATAGTAGATTACCGCTCGGCGGTGAAAACGGGCGGGGAAGAGGAGAGAGAGAGGACGAAGTGAGGAGGAAGAAGGAGGGGGAAGAGGAGCGGTGAAAGCGGGCGGGGAGAGAGAGGGAGAGTGGGGAAGACGAAGGAGGGGGAAGAGGGGTAAGGGGGAGGGGAGAGAGGAGAGAGGAAGAAAGAGGAGGAGGAAGAGGGGAGGGATGCTCGGAGAGAGGCGAGGGTGGCTCTCTCTCTCTAACTCTCTCTCTCTTTGGGTGACAGATGGACAAATAAAGTCGAAGAAGGAGTTACAGGAGAAATCTCGCTTTGCTCGATTTCAATATGCTCCGATTCTTTGATGAATGCTGTAAAAACTTATGATTTCCTGTCCTTAAGTTTTAGGGAGATTATTTTGTTTTCATCGGTTTTATAAATTAAATTGTAAATATAACAGAGTTCAAAATTTAATTACAAAAAGTTTAGTTTATTTTTTTCTCATGTTAGTATATGACAACAGTGGAGATGCAAACATGAAAAAAAAACTACACTAGTTTTGTAACTAATTTTTGAAGTCTGCTATATTTATAATTTCATTTATATTTATTAGAATGAAAATTTTCCCTTTCTTTCATTCTCTTCACTAACAAACCCAATTTCTCCTCATTGTCCTGAAACTAGAGAAAGTTACCGACTCAGATCTCGAATCAGCTCCATTATAGCTCCTTATATTTTATTTGGGTAATCAAATCAAGTCAGAGATTCGGGATAAGATTCATCATTGACCAGAAAATCTTTTTTCTTTTTTTCTTTTTATTTTACATCTCTCTTTTACATTATTATTTTCTCACTTTCAGAATGTTTCAGTTATTTTGTGATCACATAAATCTCACTTATAATAAGATGTAATTCAAAACAGTTAATTTTAATGTCATGTAAATCTCATTTGCAGTCTAATTACAGTCCAAAAACGTTATTTCATAATTAATATTTAATTTAATATTATGTTGTGGTCAACTTTGTGATCACATTTCTATTTTCACTTTCACATTGCTAACCAAATCAGAGAACATAATATATTTTTTCAGTTATACTTTCACGTTACAGCCTAACATCGGAAATGAGAATTGCACAAATTTCAATTTTTCAGTACACTTTCACATTTCACATTCTCATTTTTCACTTACCCTTTTTTTCTCCCACTTTCATCAAACCAAACAAGCCTTAGTGAACTATCACAAACTTCATTTATAATTTCTGAAAATTACCATCAATCCCTGGTCCATTAGATAAGTATAGTTAGGGGTGTGTGTAGTGCTTGTCATTTTAATTAAACTGCCCTAGCTTATTTATTACTATGTTTAACTGGCTTTAATTTCAAAAGTTATAAAAACGAACAAAAAAGATAAAAATTTATTTCATTAAATTCACCTTTGATGGTCCATTTAAAGATATAAGGGATTTCATTTTGGACAAAAAAGTATAAAGTACTTTCTCCTAAAAGAAGACTGGACTCTGGTGTAGAGAAATGAGGGTGAGAGTCGACCCAAAGGGGAAAGTGAGTTTGAAGAGAAGAAGGTAGAATTGGTAGTTCGGCGCCAAACTTAAGCCACCATTGTATGAACCAAGAGGGCGTTTCTTTGGATAAAATATTTGGACAAATGCGAATGAACCAAGAATGCTTTTTCCTTAGATTTTCATAGTAAAACATGTTTTGAAAAGTGAAGACATAGTCCCAATAATTGAAAGAAATTTGTTTTTCTTCAAACTTCATTAGTGTGGCTCTATTTGGATGGAAACCCCAAGTTTGGGGTGAGAGGACTTCTCTAATGATGATTTTACTGTAATTGATTTCTGATTTGTCAAGGCGATTGTAGAAGTGTTCTACTTCGATAGATTTGGTGACCATTAGTATGGCCTCAAGAACATTTCTAGATTTTCCTTCTATTGTGGGATAGTAAGAACTTTCAAGATATTTATGGAGTAATTCTCATGTTTCATTGATTTTTGGAATATCATTCCTTTCAAGAGTTATAATTAACTCTGCAGTATTTTTCTGGTAAAATATTGCTTCAACTTTAAGAATTTCTTTAAAGTTGAAATTTTATATATTTAAAATTGGTGGGAAGATTCTTCCCTATCAGGAATATTGCCTAATGAAGACGAGGGGGAATTGGGAGAATTAGGTGCTATTAAAGGCCTCCCCGTATTAGGCTTGGATAGGACAAGCCAGGGAGTTTTGCCTCTTCCACGCCGTTGGCCTCTACCTGCACTAGAATCCTGCATTGAACTGTAAAAATTCACGGGTTAAATAGTCAGGTAGAGAATTATCTCGACCTTTGATGTATTCAATATCAAAATCAAATATAGATAATTCAGCTTGCCATCTAGCGCTTTGAAGCTAGGTTTTTAACATCCTTTTTCGATAATAGACTTAGCAAAGCTACAATCTATTCTTAATAAGATTTTTTTATTAAGCAAGTCATCTTGAAATTTATGTATGCATTTTATTATAGCAAGAAGTTCTTTCTTAATTTTTGACTAAATTATATTGAGTTGGATTCCATTTTTCAGAATGGAACCTCACTAACTCTTCTAATTTTTTGTTAGGGTTTAATTGTTTGAGGATTCCTCCAAACCCAATATCACTAGCATTAGTCTCTACTATTTTAATTCAGTCAGGGTTAGCAAGATGTAGGCAGGGTAGATTTTTGACCCTTTGTTTTATTCTTTTAATTGATCAGTATGTTCTTTAGACCTGGGTTTAGCATTTTTTCTTAGTCTATCATACACGATTTGGTATCTTTAGCTGAATCTTTGTAGTAATCTGCACATAGTTTAGTGCACCTAAGAATCTTTACAGTTGCTTTGTATCAGTTATTTCATTTTAAAATTTTGAAGCGAATTCAATGCTTCTATTTATTAGAATTATAGTTTCATTGACAATATTATGTCCTAATAATCTTATATCTTATTGAAATAGTTTCATTTTAGGGGCAGATATAACTAAACCATTTTTTATAATAAGGTATTTAAATATATTTAGATGTTTAAAATGCTCTTCTAAAGTATTAGAAAATATTAATATATCATCGATATAAGACAATATAAAGTTTGTGTAATTCATAAATATGTCATTCATTATATTTTAAAATTCTGATGGAGCATTTTTTAGTCCAAAGGGCATTACATTCCATTCGTAATGACCAAAAGGAACAGTAAAAGTAGTTTTATATTTATCTTACTCACTTATTTGGGTTTGCCAGTAGCCAGATTTCAAGTCAAACTTAGAAAATATTTTTGCATTTATTATTCGGTTCAATAAGTCTCTTTTATTGGGGATTGGATATCTAATCCATTTTAACACCTTATTCAGTAGTTTATAATTTATTACTAATCTTAGAACTCCACGTTCCTTCTCAGCTGCATTATTAACATAAAAGTCTGTGCAACTCCAAGGAGAATAAGATTTTCTGATTAGATTTTTATTTAAGAGATCCAAATAGCCTTAAACCGTTAACACTTTAAGGGTTAAATGCATCATTACTAACCTCATTAAGAGATGCTAGATGCCTAGACTATATTCAATCCTTAATGGGAGTCAGGCAGACTAGGCTCTGTCATGGCCCAGTTTATTTTAATGTTAATCCTAATTTAAGTTTATCTCTAACAGATCTAAATATACTAGAGGCAGCCACTTTAAATATATAAACTCACGGATACAATTTTATGCCTAGATCTGAAACAATTGCAGTAATTTTTAGAGTTCACTATAAAGTTTCAATACGTTAGCCCCTAAGGCTAAACAAATAACTAAACCAGGAAAAACAACTTTAATTGAAACAAATTTACTATCATCAAATATAGCTACCAATACAATTTTAAAATGGGAAAAAATAAACTTTCCACAAAATTGGTTACGAACTTCGTCCATTCTTCCTAGGCCTATAATAGAAACATACTTAGATCAAATAATTCATACTGAGATGGAGAAGTAGAAGTTAAATTTAATCTAAAATTAATAACTAGACTCTCTAGTTCAAGGAATTCTAACTTTGAGAATCAATTAGTTAGAAGCCTTAATAATAACAGAAGAAATCAAGATCTAATATTTGAAAATAGAAGAGACAAAGAGTTAGAAGTCCAAGGAATAAAAATTTCTAATTCCTCAATAGCTCATCCAATTTACGAGAAGCCTAATCCGGGCTCTCCTACACAATCAGACATGGATTTTAATATTTAATGGCTTTTCAACCTGGGAGCTTACCAAGAATATATCTGAATCTCGAATATAATAAAGATATTCATTTCAAATAATGGTTTGAAAAAACTTTTCCTATTGAAAAAAAATACTATTATAAAGATGAATATTATAAACATCTTACTCGAATAGACAAATTATGACTATTTTCAGAATGGTTTATAGAAACATATATAAATGATGAAATTAACAAACCTAATGTTCTTGAAGAACATTATAAATCTTGGGCTACTATTAGTGGGAGGAAAATAAATGCACTATATCCTCTAGGAGAAACCATAAAAATTACTACTGCTTCAGATTATACTGAAGCAGCAGCCTTAATTAAGATTTTACCTGAGCCCAAGGAAGCAGTAATAAAAGAATTATAGAAAGTAATCAAGCAAAATAATTATACAAATGTTTATGTTCATGTTTTAGGGCAGCAATTAACCAGAATAGAATCTGCCATAGAAATACTAATAAATAAGTTAAATCAAGTAGCTCAATTAGAAACTCCTTTACTAAAAAAGGAAGAAAGGACAAACTATGTTCCCATAAAACCACCTCCAAAAGTTACCGGATTTAAACTTCATCCTCAAAAGGAAGAAATAACTTCTTTAATAGAACAATTGAAAAAGGCTAATTTAAATACTATTTAGGAAAATTCGTCTGACACCGATCAAGAAATAAATGAAGAGCTGGATGAACCTGTAGAATCAATATCAGATATATCAAATGAAGATGACCTTGATTTGAATCAAATTATCGATATTGAAGACTCTTTTAGAGAAAGTATGAAACCTATTGAAATAAATAAATTAGATTTTAAGCCTAAAAGAAGAGCTGACAAGTACTATTATAAAAGACCAACCCCAATAGATATTTTGTTTGAGGAAAATGATGATTTAGTCCAAAATTCTTATCATGGAAACTCCATCTATGAATGGAACATTGATGGTGCTTCAGAAAAGATAATCTATGATCAGTTACATAGAATGATGATGTATGCTACTGTCTGTAAGCAGAATAATAATTCTGATAAAGACATAACTAATTTTATTACTGGTGGTTTTAATGGCATTTTAAAAGGCTGGTGGGATCATTGTATCACATCAGAACAAAAATTAGAAATATTTAATGTCATTAAAATAGAAAATAATGCACCAACTCAAGACACAGTCTATACATTAATGATGACCATATTAGAGCACTTCACTGGAGGAGTGACAGATCATGGAGAAAAGAATAGAAATCTCCTTTAAAATTTGAAATGCCCAACTCTAACTCATTTTAGATGGTACAAGGATACTTTTTTAAGTAGAGTAATGCTACTCAATGATGCTAATAATATACATTGGAAGTCTACATTAATAGACGGCTTACCAAATCTCTTTGCTGAGAGGGTTAGGAAAATCCTCAGAGACAAAAATAATGGTACTATACCATATCACAATTATACTTATGGGAATCTAATAAACTCATGTACTCAAGAGGGACTAGCCTTATGTAATGACTTAAAATTAAAACATAAATTAAAAGTCCAGAGACTTTCTGAAAAAATGCAATTAGGAGAGTTTTGTAGCCAATTTGCCATAGACGGACCTAAACCCCTAAATATGTTAAGAATTTTAAGAAACGACATAATGACTCTAAAAAAACCTACTCAAATCAATAAAAGATATAAGACTTATAATAAAAGAAAAATAAAGAACAAAAGGAATCATTTCATAAAAGAGATAATAAAAAGCAGAAGCAAAAGAACATAAAATGTAATAAATGTGGCAAATTAGGTCATTATGCCAATAGATGCTACACTAAAAGAAAAATAGATGAAATTGAAGACGAAGGACTTAGGAGGACACTATTAAAAATAATGATTAATTCAAATAAAGATTATACTTCTGAAGAGGATCAATCTTCCACCTCTTCTGAAGAAGATTGCTATACATGTGATGGTCAATGTTGTACACTTGATCAATTAAACTATTACAAGTCTGTAGTAGAAATGAATGGACTTTATGTCCTAACTACTGATGACAAGAAAAATCTGTTAGACTATGTGATGAACAATGAAATGGATATAATAATGAAAAATAAAATAATAGAGCTAATAGTTACTATTAAAGAAAAAGAAAATTACCTCGAATAGATAATGTTTACCGACTTTCTGAAGTTCTTGAAAGATATAGAAATAAAGAAAAGAAACCAGTAACAATTCAAGAACTACAACAAGAAATTAATACATAAAAAATTGAAATAAAAACTTTAAGAAAAGAAAATGAAACACTAGACTGTAGACCAACTAAGTTAGAATAAAATAAGAACAATAAGGTGGAAGAACTTAATAAAGAACTGCTAAAAGAAACTAATGACGAATCTCCTAATCAAACGGATCAATTCCTACAAACCATGGATTTAATAATAACTCAAAAATGGTATATAAAGATCAACTTACTCATCAACAATGAATTATATATACAAGACTTAATAGCACTTGTTGATAGTGGTGCTGATCTTAATTGCATAAAAGAAGGATTAATACCTCTAAAATATTGTGAATACACTACACAAATTTTAAGTGCTGCCAATAATAAAGCACTCACTACACCATATAAAGTTATAGATGTAAATGTTTGTAAAGATAAAGTTTGTATCCCTTTACACTTTCTAATAGTAAAGAAAATATGACAACATGTAATATTAGGCACTCCTTTCTTAGGAAAGCTCATCCCAATCAAACAAATTGATGAAAATGACATAGTTACTTATTATAAAGGTCAAAAAAATAACCTTTGAATTTATAACTAATCCTATAGTTAAACTTCTAAATGAAGTCAAAGAAATTTACCTAAAAGAAAACCAAATCAACTTCCTCAAAGAAGAAATTGTTAAGACAAATATAACAAAACATTTACAATTTAACCAGACTCAGCAAAAAATTAAACAAGTTGAAGAAAACTTTAAATGTCAAACATGTAGCAATTTACCTAATGCTTTTTGGGAAAAAAAACAACATATTGTTTCTTTACCCTATGAAGAATCTTTTAATGAGAAGAATATTCCTACTAAGGCAAGACCTTATCAAATGAATAAGGAATATTTAGAACTTTGTAAAACAGAGATTAATGATATCTTAAATAAAAATCTAATCAGAAAATCTTATTCTCCTTGGAGTTACATAGCCTTTTATGTTAATAATGCAGCTGAGAAGGAACGTGGAGTTCCAAGATTAGTAATAAATTATAAATCACTGAATAAGGTGTTGAAATGGATTAGATATTCAATCCCCAATAAAAGAGACTTATTGAACCGAATAGTAAATGCAAAAATATTTTCTAAGTTTGACTTGAAATCTGGCTACTGGCAAGTCCAAATAAGCGAGCAAGATAAATATAAAACTGCTTTCATTGTTCCATTTGGTCATTACGAATGGAATGTAATGCCCTTTGGACTAAAAATGCTCCATCAGAATTTTAAAAAATAATGAATGACATATTTATGAATTACACTAACTTTATATTGTCTTATATCGATGATATATTAATATTTTCTAATAATTTAGAAGAGCATTTTAAACATCTAAATATATTTAAATACCTTATTATAAAAAATGGTTTAGTTATATCTGCCCCTAAATGAAACTATTCCAACAAGATATAAGATTTTTAGGACATAATATTGTCAATGGAACTATAATTCCAATAAATAGAAGCATTGATTCGCTTCAAAATTTTCAGATGAAATAACTGATACAAAGCAACTGCAAAGATTCTTAGGTGTACTAAACTATGTAGAAGATTACTGCAAAGATTTAGTTAAAGATACCAAAATCTTGTATGATAGACTAAGAAAAAAATGCTAAACCCTGGTCCAAAGAACATACTGAATCAGTTAAAAATAAAACAAAGGGTCAAAAATCTACCCTGCCTACATCTTGCAAACCCTGACTAGTTTAAAATAGTAGAGACTGATGCTAGTGATATTGGGTTTGGAGGAATCCTTAAACAATTAAATCCTAATAAAAAATTAGGAGAGTTAGTTAGGTTCCATTCTGGAAAATGGAATCCAACTCAATATAATTATTCAACAATTAAGAAAGAACTTCTTACTATAATAAAATGCATACATAAATTTCAAGATGACTTGTTTAATAAAAAATTCTTATTAAGAATAGATTATAGCTCTGCTAAGTCTATTATCGAAAAGGATGTTAAAAACCTAGCTTCAAAGCAAAGTTTTGCTAGATGGCAAGTTGAATTATCTATATTTGATTTTGATATTGAATACATCAAAGGTCGAGATAATTCTCTACCTGACTATTTAACCCGTGAATTTTTACAGTCCAATGCAGGATTCTAGTGCAGGTAGAGGCCGAGAGCATGGAAGAGGCAGAACTCCCTGGCTTGTTCTATCCAAGCCTAATACGGGTAGGCCTTTAATAACACCTAATTCTCCCAATTCTCCCTCATTTTCATCAGGCAATATTCCTGATAGGGAAGAATCTTTTCACCAATTTCAAATAAATAAAACTTCAACTTTTAAAGAAATTCTTAAAGTTGAAGTAATATTTTACCAGAAAAATTCTTCAGAGTTAATTATAACTCTTGAAAGGATTGATATTCCAAAAATCAATGAAACATGGGAATTACTCCATGAATATCTTGAAAGTTCTTACTATCCCACAATAGAAGGAAAATCTAGAAATGTTCTTGAGGCCATACTAATGGTCACCAAATCTATCGAAGTAGAACACTTCTACAATCCCCTTGACAAATCAGAAATCAATTACAGTAAAATCATCATTAGAGAAGTCCTCTCACCCCAAACTTGGGGTTTCCATCCAAATAGGGCCAGACTATTGAAGTTTGGAGAAAAACAAATTTCTTTCAATTACTGGGACTATGTCTTCGCTTTTTAAAACATGTTTTACTATGAAAATCCAAGGAAAAAGCATTCTTGGTTCATTCGCATTTGTCCAAATATTTTATCCAAAGAAATACCCTCTTGGTTCATACTGTTGGCCAAGGTAACAATTACTCGGTTTTTTAGTTTTGATGATTACAAAACATATATAGTTATTTGTACTAATCATTTTTTAGTGTTTTAGTGTGTTTCAGGATTCTAAGGATTCAAGTTGTGTTCTTCCCTAAAGGAAGGTACTTTTGACTCAAGATGACTCAATTCGGGTTCAAGAATTCAAGCTATACAACATTTCATGGAGAAGACCTAATTTGAAGACCTTGTAGTCACCTAGAACCTTTATAAGAATTAGCTTGTTAAAGAATGAAGTTATGATTTGTTGGCTCAAGAAAACACACACACACACACACACACACCTTCATTTTCAAAATACGGTTTTTGTTTTGGGTAATTGATTTAGGTGCATGTCTTGATGGTTATACATGATTCAAATTATTTTACATTTTTACATCTTGTTTATACCATGTATACCAACCATTATAGCATGCTACTTTATCATATAGCCTTACAAAATTATTTTGAAAATTTTTCAAAGTTCAAAAATTTTCCTAGAAAAATCCTATTTCAGGCCTATCGGTCGACCGGGCGGTCGACCGGATCCATTTCAGGCCTGATCGGTCGACCGCACCGGTCGATCGGGCCTTGTGGTCTTGGCGTGCACGTTTGTGCACGTCTGTCGGTCGACCGGATCAGTCGACCGACTGAAAGCCCCTTGCTCTCGGGTTTTGTCGGTCGACCGGGCCAGTCGACCGACAGAACAAAGAGATCTTTTTTCTTTAGCTGCCGGTTGACCGACCGGTCGATCGAGTCCAACGGCTAGTTTGCCAATGGGCCGCCAATGGCTAGTTTTCAGAGTTTTAATCATTGGTTTTGAATGAGATGTTTTGGTCAGCTCTCTTTGAATTTTTGAGGGTTATTTCCTGACCTATTTAGCTAGTTATAATGATGATTAGATCTCCTCTAATCCCTATAAATAGATAGCATTGGTCACTTGTAAAAATTAAGAAAAATTCCCTTGTTTTCAAGTTTTCAAAAGAAAGAAAAGTTTTAGAAGCTCTAAATTTTCTAAGTGCATTCTTGGTTACTATTTTGAAGTGGATTTCAAGCTATTTTACTTTCTTTTCAACTGAATTTTCTCACTACACTTCTTGAGCCAAAATTCTTCCTCATTCTATATGGAGTTGTAAGAGAGAACTGTGTGGTCCTTGTTGATCACCTTGTTACTTGTACTACCTTTGTGTTGAAGATCCCTCTTGTGTCGAGGGTTGGATTGGTGGGAGTTCGGTACTCCGGTCTTGGGTAGACCTCTTGTAATTTCCTTGATAGATATAGTGGAAACCCTTCACGGTGGTGAAGGCGGGGACGTAGAGCGGTGGTTCGAACCTCGAAACAAATCCCTTGTGTTTGCGATTGATTTCCTTATTGCTTTTTATTACTTTACATTTCTATCTTGTGATAACTCTTGTGTGCACTTCATTATTGTATCCATTTCATTTCTTGCATTTTCTGATCTTTTCTCATCACAACAAGAAAGCAATTACGCGCCTCAACTCATAATCTAGAGGAATCAAAAAGGAGAAGTTCTAGAGCCCTTCATGGAGAATTCGGCTTCAATTTCTTGTTTTGAGTGACCGATTGCATCATTATTTTATACTTGTTTAAAAAGATCATTAGATTAGCATTAACACCTATTCACCCCCCTCTAGTTGTTTTTTCAATTGGTATCAGAGCTTTGGTCTCTAGGCTCTTGGCTTAACAACCTTAGAGAGATCCTATATTGCTAATCACTCTATTCATTTTTCATCCTCATACACTTAGTAAAAATGGCCGAAGGAATTAAGACCCCACCCAAGTTTGATGGCCTTAACTTTCTCATATGGAAGGTTAAGATGACCATGTTTTTGCAATCCTTACGAAGCCGGGTTACAAAGGCGGTGACCAAACTATTTAATGCACCCCTTGGTGATGAGGACACTTGGTCCGATATTGCCACGAAGGAGTTTGATGCTAATGCTAGGGCACACTATGCCTTGCTTCAAGCTCTTAATGACGATGATATTTCAAGAGTCATTCATTGCAAATCCGCACGAGATTTGGACTCACTTACTTGTCACTCATGAGGGAACTTCACAAGTAAAGAGGACAAAAATCGACCTTCTTCGTTCCCAATATGAAAATTTTTCTATGCAAGAGAATGAAACCATAGATGATATGGTTACTAAATTTATAAAGATTACTAATGGACTTTCTTCTTTAGGTGACGGGATTGATAACGACCAAAAGGTAAGAAAGACCATCCGTGCACTTCCTCCATCTTGGAAAGTCAAAGCCACTACTTTGAAGGAGCTCAATGACAAGAAAGAAATGGAGCTTATAGGTCTCATTGGGAATCTCAAAACCCATGAGATGGAAAGAAAAGCAAGAGAAGAGATGGCTCCTCCTAAGAAAAAACTATTGCCTTCAAGAGTTCTTCCACCTACTCCGACGACGATAATGAAGAAGAGGATGGTGAAGATCTTTCTCTTCTTGTAAAGAACGTTCGGAGAATGTACAACAAGGCAAAGTTTCAAAATAGAAGGAGATGGCAAGGTAAAGAAGAGAAGAAAATCATTTGCTTCAATTGCCAGAAGCCGGGTCACATTGTTGCAGAATGTCCGGAAAAAGCCAAGCCCTCCACCTCCAAGAAGCCATACAAAAAGAAAGCTTTAAAGGCTACTTGGGATTCGGAGAGTGAATCCGATGAGGAAGTCGACACCGCCAACATGTGCTTCATGGCAAATGAAAGCACAAGTAAGGTAACTCCCGATACTTCCATTGATTGTGATCTATCCATGGAAGAACTAGGAGAAGCTTTTGAAGAACTATCACATAACTATGATTTTCTCAAAAAGAAATAATTGAAAATGAAAAAGGAAAATGAATCTCTCAATCACAAAGTTTTCACTCTTACAAAAGAAAAGGATGAATTGCTTTCTACTCTTGTTTCTACACAAAAGGACTTTGATAACTATAAAATTTCTTGCAAAGGTAAATTTTCACAAATTGATAAAAATGAAATTTCCATACTAAAAGAGAAATTGATTCATTAGGAGTAGTTTTGAAGAAATGTGAATTTGATAAAAATAGACTAGAGGCTATGTTTCCTAAGAAACAAGTCCCAAAGAAACATTCACATGCTATTCATGCTCATGTTCATAAATCACAACCTTTACATCATGCCAAGCACCCTAAACATGCCCACACTCTACACACACATCATGCATTCATGTATGGTAAAGTCTTTTCATGCACATATTATGGCCGTAAAGGTCATTTGGTTAAATTTTGCTATGATAGGCTTAATGCATCGCATAATCTTGTTTGGGTTCAGAATACTAACTTTCAAGGACCCAAGAAAGTTTGGGTACCAAAGTCAACAAATTTGTTAAATGATGTAGGTACATTCTAAGACCCAACGACGTAAAGGATTGTGGTATCTTGATAGTGGTTGCTTAAGGCACATGACTTGGGATATCAACAACTTTGCAACACTATCAAGATACCATGAAGGTGGCACCATCACCTTCGGAGATGACGCCAAAGGAAAAATCATTGGTATTGGTAATGTTAAACTTGGTACATCTCCTTTAATAGAAAATGTTGTTTTAGTTAACGGCCTCAAGTATAATCTCTTGAGTGTTAGCCAACTTTGTGACAAAGGTTTTGATGTTGTTTTTGATAACCTAGCATGTAGAGTTATTGATAGACAATCCAATACATGTATATTTTTCGGATTTCGTGAAAACAATGTATACATGATTGACATGTCTAATATGCTATGCAATGCTACTTGTTTGAAAGCCCTCGATGATGACTCTTGGTTGTGGCATAGGAGATTAGGCCACATTTCTTTTGACCATCTATCTAGATTAAACAACAAGAAAATGGTGAAAGGTATTCCTTACTTGAACTTTGAAAAGGACCGCATTTGCGATGCGTGCCAACTTGGAAAACAAACCAAGTCCTCTTTCAAGTCAATCAAGGATATCATGACATCACGACCCTTGGAGTTGACCCATATAGATTTGTTTGGTCTTACTCAAACTAAAAGTCTAAGTGAGAATCGTTTTGCTTTCGTTTTAGTTGATGATTTCTCGCGTTTTACTTAGGTTTCCTTTTTAGAACACAAAAATCAAGCCTTTTCATATTTTTAAGCCTTTAAGAAAAGAGTTGAAAAGGAAAAAGATTCTTCTATTTTAAGAATAAGAAGTGATAGAGGTGGTGAATTCAATAACCAACCCTTTACCACTTTTTGTGAAGAACATGAAATTAAGCATGAACTATCTTGTCCTAGAACTCCACAACAAAATAGAGTCGTTGAGAGGAAAAATCGTACATTACAAGAGATGGCTAGGACATTGATAAATGAATATGGTCTCCCTCATTATCTATGGGCCGAGGCCGTTAACACATCTTGCTACATATCAAATAGAGTTTTCTTATACAAAAACACTTCAAAAACATTTTTTGAGATCTATTTTTTTAGAAAGCCAATGTTTCATACTTTAAAGTTTTTGGTTGTAAATGTTTTGTTTTGAATACTAAAGATAATTTAGGTAAATTTGATACAAAGTCTTATGAAGCAATTTTTGTTGGCTACTCTAATACTAGTAAAGCTTATAGAGTTTTCAATAAGTCATCCTTGACTATTGAAGAATCTATACATGTAAAGTTTGAGGAATCTAATGTGTTTTGTTAAGAATGTTGTAGAAATAGATTCCCTAAATGAAGACATAGAGAGAACTACTTTGAAGGACTCACCTACTATTGAAGACATGCCAAAGGATGATGAAGGAAATGAAGCTCAAGAAATTGAGGTTCAAGGAAATGAAATTCAAGAAGTTGAAGTGGAGACTACTCAACCACTTCCAAAAGATTGGAGATACAATCCACATCATCCCAAGGATCTTATTATAGGTGAAGTATCAAAAGGGGTAACTACTCATTCTAAACTTCATGATCTTTGTGGGCACTATGCATTTACTTCTCACCTTGAACCAAAGAACATCCTCGAAGCCGAGGGAGACTCATATTGGTTGCTAGCCATGCAAGAGGAGCTCAATCAATTCGAGCACAACCAAGTTTGACATCTTGTTCCTAAGCCCCACGATAGACCAACAATTGATACTAGGTGGATCTTTAAGAACAAGTTGGATGAGTCAGGAAATATTGTTAGGAATAAAGCTAGGTTAGTGGCCCAAGGTTACACTCAAGTCGAAGGTATTAATTTTGAGGAAACCTTTACCCCCGTAGCACGGCTTGAAGCCATACAGATGACACTTACATTTGCTTCTTATAAAGATTTTAAACTTTTTCAAATGGATGTAAAAAGTTCCTTCTTAAATGGATTTATTGAAGAGGAGGTGTATGTTGAACAACCCCCCGGGTTTGTTGATCCTACACATCCAGATTTTATTTTCAAACTTGACAAAGCTCTTTATGGTTTAAAACAAGCCCCTAGGGCTTGGTATGAAAGACTTTCTTCATTTCTAATTTCTAATGGTTTTAATAAAGAAAAAATAGATACTACTTTGTTTACAAAACATGTTGAAAATGATATACTTATAGTTCAAATATATGTTGATGATATCATATTTGGTTCTACTAATGAAAATCTTTGCAAAGTTTTTGAATCATGCATGATGGAGGAGTTTGAGATGTCTATGATGGGCGAGCTTAACTATTTTCTTGGTCTCCAAATCAAGCAAAGGAAGGATGGGATATTCATCAATCAAGCCAAGTATACGAAGGAACTTATCAAGAGATTTGGGCTTGAAGGGGATAAGACAAGCAAAACTCCCATGGCAACTACCACAAAGCTTGACAAGGATAAACAAGGTACAAGTGTAGACATTAAGTTTTATCATAGCATGTTTGGTAGCTTGTTGTATTTAACGGCTAGTAGGCCGGACATTATGTTTTGTGTATGTCTTTGTGCTCGTTTTCAATCGTGTCATAAAGAGTCCCATTTGATTGCGGTAAAACACATTATTAGATACCTTAAGGGCACAATTGAAATGGGTTTGTGATATCCGAAAACCAGACAATTTTCAATGACGAGTTTTTCGGATGCCGACTATGCGGGTTGTAGAGTGGATAGGAAGAGCACAAGTGGAACATGTCAATTTCTCGGTAATTGTCTTGTTTCATGGTCTTCCAAGAAGCAAAATTCGGTAGCCCTCTCAACCGCCGAGGCAGAGTATATTGCGGCGGGGGCTTGTTGTGCACAAGTCCTTTGGATGAAACATACTCTCCTTGACTATGATTTGCATTTTGACCATATTAAAATATTTTGTGATAATACTAGTTCTATTCATATGACTAAAAATGCAAATCAACATAGTAAGACTAAGCACATTGACATTCGGTATCACTTTCTTAGACACCATTATGAGAAAGGTGATATTGACATTGATTATGTTTTTACCGATTTTCAACTTGCCGATATTTTTACAAAACCACTAGACTATGCTAGATTTTCCTTTATTTGTGGTGAATTGAATGTTTGTGTTATGGAATCATGAAATTTTTTTTAACAATGTTTACCCTTTTTGATGTATGATAAAAAGGGGGAGAAAAAGTTAGTTTTGAGTTATAAAAAGTTAGTTTTGAGTTTTGAGTTTTAAGTTATAACAAGTTATGAATTTTGTGTTAGTTTTTGAGTTATGGATTTTTGAGCAATATGTTTTGAATTCTTATGTCTTTCTTATGCCAAAGTTCTTAGTTTCTACTTTTCATGTATATAGTCATTCATATATATAGCATGATTTGAGGGAGAGCTTCCAAGCTCCTTTCCCATGTTTTTGTTAAATAACTCATATGTTTTGTCATCATCAAAAAGGGGGAGATTGTTGGCCAAAGGTAACAATCACTCGGTTTTTGAGTTTTGATGATTACAAAACATATATAGTTATTTGTACTAATCATTTTTTAGTGTTTTAGTGTGTTTCAGGGTTCTAAGGATTCAAGTTGTGTTCTTCCCTAAAGGAAGGTACTTTTGACTAAGATGACTCAATTCGGGTTCAAGAATTCAAGCTATACAACATTCTATGGAGAAGCCCTAATTTGAAGACTTTATAGTCACCTAGAACCTTTGTAAGAATTAGTTTGTTAAAGAATGAGGTTATGATTTGTTGGCTCAAGAAAACACACCACCTTCATTTTTCAAAATACGGTTTTTGTTTTGGGTAATTGATTTAGGTGCGTGTCTTGATAGTTATACATGACTCAAATTATTTTACATTTTTACATCTTGTTTATACCATGTATACCAACCATTATAGCATGCTACTTTATCATATAGCCTTACAAAATTATTTTGAAAATTTTTCAAAGTTCAAAAATTTTCCTAGAAAAATCCTGTTTCAGGCCTATCGGTCGACCAGGCGGTCGACCGGATCCATTTCAGGCCTGATCGGTCGACCGCACCGGTCGACTGGGCCTTGTGGTCTTGGCGTGCACGTTTGTGCACGTCTGCCGGTCGATCGGACCGGTCGACCGACTGAAAGCCCCTTGCTCTCGGGTTTTGTCGGTCGACCGGGCCAGTCGACCAACAGAACAAAGAGATCTTTTTTCTTTAGCTGCCGGTCGACCGACCGGTCGACCGAGTCCAACGGCTAGTTTACCAATGGGCTGCCGGTTGACCGACAGCCGCCTGCAGCCCCAACGGCTAGTTTTCAGAGTTTTAATCATTGGTTTTGATTGAGATGTTTTGGTCAGCTCTCTCTGAATTTTTGGGGCTATTTCCTGACCTATTTAGCTAGTTATAATGATGATTAGATCTCTTCTAATCCCTATAAATAGATGGCATTGGTCACTTGTAAAAATTATGAAAAATTCCCTTGTTTTCAAGTTTTCAAAAGAAGAAAAGTTTTAGAAGCTCTAAATTTTCTAAGTGCATCTTGGTTACTATTTTTCAGTGGATTTCAAGCTATTTTACTTTCTTTTAAACTGAATTTTCTCACTACACTTCTTGAGCCAAAATTCTTTCTCATTCTATAAGGAGTTGTAAGAGAGAAGTGTGTGGTCCTTATTGATCACCTTGTTACTTGTACTACCTTTGTGTTGAAGATCCTTCTTGTGTAGAGGGTTGGATTGGTGGGAGTTCGGTACTCCGGTCTTGGGTAGACCTCTTGTAATTTCCTCGGTGGATATAGTGGAAACCCTTCACGGTGGTGAAGGCGGGGACATAGAGCTGTGGCTCGATCCTCGAAACAAATCCCTTGTGTTTGCGATTGATTTCCTTATTGCTTTTTATTACTTTACATTTCTATCTTGTGATAACTCTTGTGTGCACTTCATTTTTGCATCCATTTCATTTCTGCATCCATTTCATTTCTTGCATTTTCCGGTCTTTACTCATCTCAACAAGAAAGCAATTACGCGCCTCAACTCATAATCTAGAGGAATCAAAGAGGAGAAGTTCTAGAGCCCTTCACGGGAAATTCGGCTTCAATTTCTTATTTTGAGTGACCGATTGCATCATTCTTTCATACTTGTTTAAAAGATCATTAGATTAGTATTAACACCTATTCACCCCCTCTAGGTGTTTTTCACATACAATGGTGGCTTAAATTTGGCGCCGAACTACCAATTATACCTTCTTCTCTTCAAACTCAATTTCCCTTTTGGGTCGACTCTCACCCTCATTTCTCTACACCAGAGTCCAGTCTTCTTTCAGGAGAAAGTACTTTATACTTTTTTGTCCAAAATGAAATCCCTTATAACTTTAAATGAACCATCAAAGGTGAATTTAATGAAAATAATATTCCTGTCATCTCTAGAAAATTTTTGATCAAATGGTGGAACAAAATTGATGAGCAGGTCAAACTGGCCGAAATAAAAGACAAGATAAAACAAAATAATATTCTACTCGAAAATAAAATCCAAAAGGAACTTCGAGAAGAAAATCCGCTTCTTAAATTAAAAAATTCCCTACAAAGGAAATACCCAATGATGACTGAGAAAGAAATGATGAAAAGGTATCTACAATACATGAAAGCACAATTGGATGGAACAAACTTTTGATTCAGATAATACATCCTTGTGCTGTTCAAAGACATCCTCCAAGACTATGGAGACATTCCACCAAATGCTCAAGATTCAAATTCTGGAGAAAATATAGATGACTACATCCGTCAACTGATGGAGACTACAAAGAAGAAGTAACACTTACCATGGCGTCATCCCTCCGGCTACACAGAGATAAGAAGAAATCCTGCCACGTTAACCACCAATCCAGTACCAGATCAGATCAAATATCTCCACACTTGAAGACAAAACTGATTGAGCTTCGGGAAGCCGTCAGTTTATTCCACCTGTCTCACTTTAATAAAGTGAAGTGAAATAAAGCTGAGAGAATATCATCATATCATCTGAAGTGAAATAAAGCTAAGAGAATCTCATCATGCCTGACTGAGCTGGCATGAAGCTTCGAGGCTTACTTTGGCCTATAAAAAGAGCAATGCTCTAAGGAGGAAGGCATCGGCAAATAATCTCTCCTCTCCTTTTGTAATCTCTTACTCATGTGCTGAGCCTTCTCTCCTCTTGTAAAATTACCATCCTTGTAAATTACTTTGAAGATAAATAAAAGCTTGGCTTTGCTCGGTGTGCTTAATTACTCTTCGGATTTCTTATTTTTCCCTTCTTTTACCCCCTTTCTGGTATCAGAGCCAGTGAATGGCTGAGTATTAAATTGCCCCAAATACTTAAGAAAACAGCATTTTTCCCAAAAAAATTATAACATAATCAATATTTATTTTTATAATCTGTGATTTATTTATTTAACTCCACAGAGAAAAAAAAGCAAAAAACGTTTCAGTTGTGAAACTTCCTCTCAAGCCTTAGATGCCACTAAGTCGGATTATTTATTTATTTTCTACTAGGATTGAACATGACGTTTGTTTGCAGAAAGTTGCTGAAAAGTTGGGGTTTTTTTTTATTTTTGTAAGCCTAAGGGCTTTTCCAGTCCTGACCTGTTTGTTTTGTAGAAAAAAATTGTGAGAAAGTGTCGCTGACGTCAAATAAATGGACATTTTATTTTTACAACATAATCGATGAATTTTAGATGAAAAACTGACAGCGTGTGTCTCACCATCAAATGTTTTCCAAGAAAACTGATTTGGTGGACTCACCGTGGGTTTCTCAATTTCTTTCAATCCAAACAGGCCCCTAGTTTGATGGATCTGAGTAGTGAAGGAATCTTATGTTGAAGTTGGTGCCTTGTTTCCCATTTGATTTAGCAAATCTAGGGCTGAGCATTTAAACCCGAAAACCGAAAAAACCGCCCGAACCGTCAAATTTCGGGCGGTTCGGTTCGGTTTAAAAATGTTCGGGTTCGGCTGCGGTTAATTTTTGGTGACATTTCGGTTCTTTCGGGTCTGTTCGGTTTTCAATTATTGGAAACCGAACCGACCGAAAACCGACCGACATTCTAGATTCCAAAGGCCCAGAGCCAGAGCCCACTCAGCCGGTCAGCCCAGAGCCCAGAGCTCAGCCCGCGTGCTCTGCTGCTCTGCTACCACGGGCCACGGCCCCATGGCCCGCAGGTGATACTTGATAGCCTATTAGATTTAGGGCTGAGTGACTGAGTCCTCTCACTTTGCCCTAAATCAGTAAATCTCAGGCAAGCAAATCGACGCTGCGACTGCGAGTGCGAGCCTGCGACTGCGCGTTGACGACGGAATCTCAGATCTCCTCCTCCTCCGTCGCTCCTGTAGGCTGTAGCCCTCCTCCTCGTCTGAGTCGTCTCCGATCTCCTAGTCTCCGAAGAGGCGACGACGGAAGCTTCTCTACGCAGACGCGAATCACGCGATCTCCGACGAGTCCGACGACAGATCGCTCCACCCTATCTTCCCATCGTGATCTCCTACGACGGATCCCTCCTCCTCATCGAATTCCCATCTCGACGAGACGACACCTACAAGTACAACTGCGGAATCGCTCATCTACGCAGCGTAAGTTCTAAAATTAGGGTTTTCGATATTTATTAGGTTTTTGATTATTTTTTTTGTGATATGTTGAGTAGGGCTGAGGCTCTGAGCATTCAAATTTGCATCAATTCTTTATCAACTGTTTAGTACAGTTTGTTCAAAGAGTTAATCGCATAGCTTTGCAATATTTTTTTCCAAATGATTGTTGGAATATAGTCATAATGATCTTATTATTTAAAACTTTAAACTTTTTTACAGTTCAGTATTTCCATGAACTTCCTCACAAACTAGTCTCAGAGCAATGATTTCTTCTTGTTACATATCCTGTTCAATTATCAACTTTGACTTGTTGGACACTTCATGCTATCATCTGCCTTCTACATCTTCACATTTGAGCTTTGGAGGAGCACTGGTGGTCTTGGGTCAGGGCGTTTATGGCTATGTTTACCCGGATGTTGCCGCATACTCCTATTTCTGTATTTTTACATGTATTTCATTTTTTCTTAAATATATATCATAGGATATTGGCAATTAATTGCTTGCTGAAGGTTCTTGAGAACTGTAAATTTTCTGTAGTTCTGCCATAAATATTCCCTTTGAAGTACCAATGCAGACATGGATTGGAAGTGCCAAATGCTTGCTTATTGAGCAAACAGTTAGTATTTGCACCACATGAAGCTTGTTGCCTTGTTGATTTGACTTATGGAGCATAACTTTATCAACATGTTGGATGCATTTTCATCTTATAATTTGACATTAAATTAGTGCCTTGGAACTGCAGGCATAGTGCATCGTTACTAAGCACTACAGACTGTGTATCCCCAAAGCAAAGGAGATGGCCTGAAGATATTACATGGCACCCTGATGGAGATAGCCTATTTGCTGTGTACAGTGCTGATGGCGGCGATTCTCAGATATCAATGTTGAATCTAAATCTTTCAGGAGATGTAAGAAAAGTTTAACATTTCTTTTCCTAGATATTCATTGGCATGGCTTTTGAATTTGATTCCTGTTATTGAGTATCCTTTCATTTCTGTACTGAATTTGATGCTAATAGGTATGATTTTAAGGAAGTAAGCTTAACTGCAAATGATTTTTTATATAAATGCAGCTGCAAGGATTTTGTTTTGGTTTTGTGCAATTTGAATTGGCTAGCGCTGTACAAAGTGCATTAGAGGTAAACCTGCAACTGGTTGCATTTTATTTTTCTCAAACTTGAAACTTCTGCTTGTTTATGCTCTGGTTCCCTAATTATTATGCTCTGGTTCCCTAATTATAAAACTATTTATGTTTGTTTTAAAGTTAACTAGTTAAGCATGTGTTGGTAAGTTTGTATAACAACTTAGGCACATATTTTTTATTCTCTCTGCAGTCTGCAAGGCAGTACACAAAGGAAATCTGAGATATGAAAGAAAGTCATCAACAACTGCCGTTAAGCTCTCGACCTCCTTTAGCACCATCAAGCTCTCGACCTCCTTTAGCACCATCAAGTTCCCGGTCTCCTTTGGAGCCTTCAGCTGCACCTCAACCTCAAGCACCCCCGCCGCCTCCGGAACAGCTGACAACTGCCTCATCTTCAGGTTCAATTGAGGTTAGTTGATGAATTTTAAATCTTAGAAATTTTAAAATATATGATAATAACTACTTATGACTTATCTACATTTTCTTTGTTTGTACTTTGTAGGTTGAACAAGGACAGAATCCAACGGAGCCTCAGCCTACTCACAAAACAAAGAGGAAAAACTTAAGGAAAAGATCTACGGTTTGGTTGCATCTTAAAACTTTTGAAGAAAATGGACATGCTAAAGCAGAGTGCAAGTATTGTAAGAAAGTGTACAATGCTGATCCACGTGTGAATGATACATCTACATTACATGCTCATGCAGAACATTGTAAGAAGAATCCACATAATGAAGAAACTCGACAAAAACTTTTAAATTTTCAACAGTCAATAGGTGGAAGTAGTGGAGAAGGTAGTCTTGGCAATTGGGAGTATGATGAAGTGGCTATAAGGAAAGCCCTTACATACTTTATAATTCTTGATGAACAACCATTCAAATTAGTGGAAGGTGTTGGATTCCGATATTTCATGTCTATTGCATGCCCTAGGTTTCATTTGCCATCTCGTTGGACAATCCAAAAGGATTGTTACCAACTTTACATTGATGAGAAGGAAAATTTAAAGAATTTATTAAAAGCTACATGTCAAATGGTATCTTTTACTACGGACACTTGGACTTCTATTCAAAATATCAATTACATGTGCCTCACTGCACATTGGATTGATAATGATTGGAAATTAAACAAAAGAATTTTAAACTTTTGTCCAATTCCTAGTCACAAAGGTGATGAACTTGGTAGGGCGGTGGAGAGGTGTTTGGTAGAATGGGGGATTGAAAATGTCTTCACCATAACCGTTGACAATGCATCTTCTAATGATACTATGGTTGGCTATTTAAAGAAAAGACTTAATAATTGGAATGGAACAATGCTACATGGGAAACACCTTCATATGAGGTGTATTGCGCATATTGTTAATCTAATTGTTAATGATGGGATTAAAGAATTGGGCTCTTCAGTTGCTAGAGTGCGCTCGGCCGTGAAGTATGTAAGGAGTTCTCCTTCTCGATTACAAAAGTTCAAGAATTGTGTTGAGATTGAGAAAATTGAATGGTCTAAAACCTTATGCTTGGATGTGCCTACTAGGTGGAACTCCACGTATTTGATGTTGAATACCGCATGCAAGTACGAAAGAGCTTTTGAAAGATATGGTGATGAAGATCCATTTTTTAGAAATCAAGTATTCAGTGGGAATGGAAACAATGAGATGCCGTTAGAGGATGATTGGACTAATGTAAGGAGGTTGTGTACTTTTCTTGAAAAGTTTTATGAACTCACTTTGCGTGTTTCTGGTTCTTTGTATGTAACTAGCAATAGTTTTCTTCATGAAATTAGTAATGTTGCTTGTGAGTTGATAGATCAACAAGAAAGTGGGGATTTAGAATTGAGCAACATTGCCCGCAAAATGCAAGAGAAGTTCGACAAGTATTGGGGGAGTTGGGAGAAGACCAATATGCTAATTTACATTGCCGTGCTTCTTGACCCCCGATACAAGGAACAATATGTACAATTTGTTATTGAACTTCGTTATGGTGCAAGTGAAAGTTTGGAGAAGATGAAGATTATAAAAGAGGCCTCATCATTATTGTTCAATGATTACAAGTTAAGATATGAAAGTTCAAGCGAGCAATCGAGTGAGATGGCCCAATCTTCAGCAATATTTCCAATGTTTCTTCTTCATCTTCTCAATCATTAGATGTGAGGAGTCGGTTTAAAAGGATGAGAGCAGGCGTTGGAGGTGAGGAGACAAAGACGGAATTAGAGAAGTTTTTAAGTGAAGATGTTGAAGATGATCTTTCTACATTTAACATCTTGGATTATTGGAAAGTTAATAGCTCAAGATTTCCTATCCTACATCGAATGGTTCGCGACGTGTTAGCAGTTCCCATCTCCACTGTTGCTTCCGAATCGGCATTTAGTAGTGGTGGTCGTATTCTTGATCCGTTTAGGAGTTCATTGACTCTAAGAATGGTCCAAGCTCTTTTATGCACCGAAGATTGGCTTCGGGTTACAATGTCATCATCAAGAATGAGTGTTGAAGAAGACTTGGATGCTCTTGAAACACATGATATAGGTAAATTTTTTTGGAGTTGAATATTGGTTTTATGATTTAGTAGATTAATATGTTTCTTAATTAAATATTTATTTCTTTTGATTACAGATTTGTCCAAAATGGCGTCTGAACCAACAATCACGGAGATTTAAGAAGAGAAGAAGAGTAGAAGTGTAGAACAAGTTGTTGAAGGACAAATGCTTTGTTATTGAGAAAAACTTTTTTTATTCGTGTGTTCTTCAGTTCTTGCTTTTAATTATTGTAATGAACTATTTGGAATGCTACTTTACTACTAGATTGTAATATTTGAACTGGAAGTTTGGGAGCTTTGAGGCATCAGGTTGACAGGTTGATGGTGATCAATGATCTTGGTCCTGTTTGGGAGCTTTGAGGCATCAGGCATTCAGGTTGACAGGTAACAGGTTGATCACTGAATCTGATCCTGGTCCTGTTTGGGAACTTCTGTGTGAATGCCTTTAAGGCAGCAGCCAGCAGGTCCATGATCCTCGTCCAGTGGTCCTGTTGGCTGTTGCTGTTTGAATGGTTGCTGTTTAATTGATTTTGTGAATCTGATCCTGGTCCAGTGGTCCTATTCATGACATGTTGTTCACCCAGGTGAGGTTCCACTGTCCCAGACAATTTGAATTCTGTGAATCTGATTCTGCTGCATTTTGAATTATTGACATTGTGAATCTGTCACAGATTCACATATTGATATGTGAATGTGTGAATCACTGAATCTGTTATCTGTCACAGATTTTGAAATTTGAATTATCTGTGTGAATCACTGAGTCTGAATCTGTGTGACTGTGTGAATGGGCCTGCTGCATTTTGAATTCTGTGAAGTGTGAATGGGCCTGCTGCATTTTCATCATATTAGCTTATTTTCCATGGGGCATGGCATTCAAGACTGATGGGCCTGCTGTTGGAGGAATTATGGGCCTTCAAATTTCAAATGTCTTTAAAATCTTTGCAAAAGTTTAAATCCAGCCCAAATTTTGGGCCCAAGGCCCAACCGAAACCAAAGCCGAACCGAACCGATCTTTTTCGGTTCGGTTCAGGTTCGGTTTCTGGTTCGGTTCGGTTCGGTTCGGTTCGGTTCGATTTTAATTTCGGTTCGGTTCGGTTAATTTTTTTGAAGAAAAACCGCACCGTACCGCCCGATGCTCAGCCCTAAGCAAATCACTTGTTTAGCAAACCAACTGGTACTTTTTCCTCATAAAAAAGTTAAATAAAGAAAGAAAGTCAATGGAAATGGTACTCCTGTTCAGCCCAACAGCTCACACATAACAACACCCATTAATTATTCTTTTACTCAGTTAAAGAATAATTAAGAATATTTTGTTTTTTAATAAAGAATAGTTTAAGAGAGTTATTTGCAAAAATATAATGAAGCATAAAGATTATCAGTTTATATGCGTACAATCCGATGGAACAGAAGAGTTTGCTATGGTAATATTTATACTACAGAGGAGTTCTTTGCATATGTACCTTAGAGGCACATTATGTAAAAATCCCAATTTAATTCCAAGTAATCAAGCAACCTACACTCTCACACTGCAGGTCTGCTGCTGCTACTCTTCACCGTTTGTGGCAGTGGATCATACTCCAAGTTCCCCAAGTGAGTTTTTCGATGCTTAAGCCAAATGAGTCTTCTTCTTCTTGTTCGTCTTCATTGTTCCAGTTTCAATGTTTATTGAGTTCTAGGATCAAACGCTAACATAACTGAACTATATGCACATTGCCCACAACCTGTTCGTAGAAATTTCTCAAACAATGAAGCAAGCCAAGCCATACAATTAAACCAACCCTATCTGCAACCACCAGAATGACGAAGAAAAGATCTCTCTTTTACAAACCCTCTCAAGGGTCGTGACAGGCCCAAGAGACCCATCAGCCGTTCAACGTTATCGACACTTGTTTTCAGTGTTTAAGCAATTGAGTCTTCTTCTTCTTCTTCTTCATTGTTGATGGAGGGGTTCAAGAGAAGCCCAAGAGTTAGTTTCGTGCGATGAGAGAAGGAATCAGCCCAAGATTCTACTTAGTTTCACTGTTCAGTTAGTAGCCAAACACTAACAAACTACTTGCCACCCACGCATCTTTTGACTATGGGTTCAGATTTGACTATTGGTTCAGATTCACACTGCTTGTGGATTGGCCAAGGACCACATGCCTTTTGACATTTCTTAGCTTCCCATTGCTTCCCTTCCAACTTTCAATGGCTGCTGCTTCTGTCAAGATTTCTCCAACTTCTTTAGTGGTATTGAGTGAATTCAAAGGTCAACACTTCATTACTATCTAGCTTCTTTCAAGCTTGTTCACATATCACAGACTTCAAGGAAAGTTCAGTAGCAGAAAAAAGAGAAAAAAGAAAAGAAAAAAGAAATATAGCAATGGCATCTGCTGCAATTGCACTTCCCCTCCTAGAATCGCTGATCGAAAAGTTGGGCTCTGCGATTTGGAATGAGCTGGGGCTGCTCTGGGGTGTCAAGGATGACATCAGGAAGCTGCAGGGGCTGCTGTCGACAATTGGTGCCGTGCTGGAAGATGCTGAGAGGAGATCGATTAGTGATGGAGCTTTGCGCAAGTGGCTCAAGGATCTCAAGGATGCAGCTTTTGATGCAGATGATGTGCTTGATGAGTTCCAAACTGAAGCGATGCGGAGAACAGAAGATACCCAGAAAGCCATGTCAAGAGAGGTGCGTCGCTTCTTCTCCTCTGGTAATTCAGTTGCATTTCGCTTTAAGATGGCTCACAAAATAAGAGAACTTCTGAAAAGATTCGATGAGATTGGAGAAGAGAAGGCAAAATTTCATTTGTCAGAGAGGAACATCATAGTGAGACATCAAGAAAGAGAAACATGCTCTTACAATATTGAACATGAGATTTTTGGAAGAAAGGATGATAAAGAAAATAATGAAGTGGTTGATTGAGAGAAATAATGATCAAGATATATCTGTTTTTACCGGTTATTGGGCTTGGAGGATTAGGAAAGACCACACTGGCTCAGTTAGTTTACAATGATGAAGAGGTAGAGAGGCATTTTGACATTCAAATGTGGGTATTTGTGGGAGAAGATTTTGATGTTAATGGAATTGTAAAGGCAATTATAGAAGGCGCCACGAGGGAACATTGCATGTTCTCAAGACTTCAAGACATGCAACAGCTTCTTCGAGAGGGACTTGGGAACAAGAGATACCTATTAGTCTTGGATGATGTGTGGTGTGAGGATGCATCGAGGTGGGAAACATTGAAGATTCTTTTGAGAGGCAGGGCAAAGGGGAATAAGATAGTATTAACCACCCGAAGTCAGAGAGTTGCTGAAATAATGGGCACTGTGCCTTCGTATAAATTAGAGGTTTTGTCGGATGATGACTGTTGGATGCTATTCAAACAAAGGGCGTTTGGATCCGGAAGAGAAGAAGAGACTCCAAAACTTGTGCACATAGGGAATGATATTGTAAAAAAATGTGGGGATTGCCACTAGCGGCTAAGTCGCTTGGAAGTCTTATGGCCACTAAACGAGGGGAAGCTGAGTGGTTAGCTGTTAGAAACAGTGAAATCTGGCGAATAGAGGAAGGCACTGGAGGAATTCTACCTGCACTTCACTTAAGTTATGATCACTTGCCGTCTCGATTGAAGCAATGCTTTTCATACTGTTCTATTTTCCCAAAAGACTACAAGATTATTAAGTTGAAACTGATTCAGTTATGGATAGCCGAAGGATTTATACAATCGACTGAAGACATGCATGCAGAGGATATCGGAAATCAGTATTTCAATAATCTTCTCTGGAGTCCTTCTTTCAAGATGAAGAAAAAGATATTTTAGGTAATATTACATCATGTAAGGTTCATGATCTAGTTCATGACCTTGCACGCTTTGTTGCAAAGGATGAATCCTGCATTGTCGAGGTGGATGAAACGATAATTCCTCATGGATGCCGCTATTCTTCAGTGATTTGCCATGATGGGTCATCATCCACAATTGTGAAGGTGGTGCATGAAGCAAAAATGTTACGCTCATTCTTTTTGCTTGGAGTTGGTGAATATTATAGCACAGATTGTCGTGGAGAGTTGCTAGCTGCAGATGCAATATCAAATCTAACTCATTTGCGGGCACTGTATTTTAATTATGTGGATATAACAACTATTCCTAGTACAGTCGGAAAGCTCAAACATTTAAGGTTCCTCGATCTATCAGGCACCAAAATACAAACATTACCTGACTCAATTACCAATCTCTACAACTTACAGGCCTTGAATCTTCGCAGCTGCAGGAAGCTTGAAAAGTTACCACAAAGCATAAGGCGGATGAGCAACCTTAGACACCTTGACCTCAGATTTTGTTTCAAGTTGACATGGATGCCTCCTGGGTTAGGCAGATTAACTAACCTACAGACACTGCCACGGTTCTGTGTAGGTGGGGAGCCTGGTCACGGGACAATTGCTGAGTTACGACATCTCAACCAAATCAGAGGTCGGCTTCAGATTTATGATCTGCATAATGTGAAGGATCCAAAGGATGCCGTGGAAGCAAAACTGAGCTCCAAAACAGGCATACAATCTCTAGTATTGAAGTGGAGTAGGCATGAAGGAGAATCACAAGCATCAGTTGTTGACGTTCTTGAGAATCTGCAGCCTCACCCTAATCTCAAGTATCTAGAAATAGAGGGTTACAATGGCAACAAATTCCCAATTGGTTGACAAAGAATGTGGATCTGTCCTCATCATTTTGTAATCTGGTTGAGCTGTCAATATACAGTGTCAAAATATGTGAAAGCCTTCCACCGTTGGGTCAACTGCCATCTCTGAAGTGTCTGAGTATCATGGAAATGCATGCTATAAAGAAAATAGGGAAGGAGTTCTATGGTGAATCTGGCACTTTCTCGTCTTTGAAGCGTCTTAAGCTGGGCTCGGCACATAACTTGGAGGAGTGGTTCATCCCTAATGGAGACATGTTCCCTTCCCTTGAAACTATGCATTTAGGTGATTGTCCGAAAGTGAGAATACAACCGTGCATGCCATCATCAATAGTAGAGTTAGAAGTAGCAATCAGCAATGAGGAGCTATTAGTTGCAGGTGGCTGCCTCAATGGATTGTCAAATCTGAGAAAGCTAGAGATTCATGGCATAAAAGCATCCAAAACAGGTTGGAAGGGACTGCAGCATCTCACCACCCTCCTGGAGCTGATAATTATGGAATGTTCTGATTTGACTTGTTTGCCGGAGGGTATTGTGAAGCACCATTGCTTCTCCCTTCGAACACTTGAACTGAGATTCAATGATAATCTGACATCCATAGGGAAAGGAGAGCAAGAGCACCAGCCTCCCCACCTATTTGCGTCTCTCCACCATCTTGCCATATTTGACTGCTATAGATTGACTGTTTTGCCCGAGTGGATGAGAGGACTCTCCTCTCTCCAGTCTTTGAAACTTGAGTCATGCTACAACCTGAAAATGCTGCCGGATGGGCTTCAACATCTCACAGGGCTCAAAGCACTGGAAATTCGTGACTGCCCTGTTCTTGAGAGGCGCTGCAAGAGGCAAACAGGAGAGGATTGGCACAAGATTTCTCACATCCCAAATATCACAATAAGGTCTCTCTCTCTCTCTCTCTCTCTCTCTCTCTCTCTCTCTCTCTCATTCTCTCTCTCATTTGTTATTTAACTACTGTTTCCTTTTTTCCTCCATTTTTGAACACCAGAAACTGCATTTCTGTTTGATGTCATTCTGTTTTAGTTGGCGCAAGATTGCTTGCTGTCCCTATCATTTCATATTCTCTTAAAGTTTTGGCTTTCCCCTAGCTTGCTTAAAGATCTCACTATTGTCTATGAACCATGGTTATCATAGAAACTCATAAATATTTCCTTTTTCTTGCTAGAAGCTTTTTATCTCGAGATTTCTCTAGTTTCTGCCCACTGCTAGTTCGGTATTCTCTTAGCATCAAATTACAATAAGCCATTGTTCAAACTATGAGCTGGTCTTACCATATCCTACTTTTGTTTATGATACAATTTTATCCATATTATGCATGCTAAAAAATTTCTTCGACTATTAGAAAGTGGAAAATTCCTTTTACATTATTGTCCTTGCTTTGGAATTCTGATGCTATAATTTTGTGACATCTGATTAAAAGGAAGTTCTTAAGTTTTATAAAAGTTAAGAGATCATATTCCTGTTTAATTTTATTAACTTTATTTGTTTTCCTCCTGGACAGGAAGTAACCTTCCTGAATTGACCACATGAGGAGGGCCAAGTGCAAGATGATGTTATTGTATACAATCCAAGATGATGTTATTGCTTATCTTTCTGGTTCGTGGACCTGAGGTCTTTTCTCTAATGTGGTTTTTATCGAAGTTTCTATTCCTGGAGATGGATTGCTTATAGTTGGTTCTATTAGGTATAAATTTGCCCCGGTATATTGTTGTTGTTGCCAGCTTTGGCTTGTGGTTTTCACTTCCCTCAAAATGTGAATCAATTCTGTAATTGATGCAGGCCCTTGGAAGGATTTCTAAAGAGAGAACCAGTCTGGGAGAATGAAAGAAACATGTAAGTTCAGCAAAATCTCTGAGGTTTTGGGTAATATATGCCCCCTTTTCTGTTTCAGTGCATGTATGTGGTGGTTAATATTGTACAGTTATCCTGGATTGTTGCTAATTAAAAAGACTTGGAAAAAAATGTATTCTTTTAGCCGTGGAAAAAATAAGTTTGAGTAAAGGATTTATTATATTATAGTTATCTTGATCGCAAATTTGTAGAAGTAAGTTTTGAATTCAGCGTAACAGGAAGAGTTATTTGATTAGTGAACTGTTATAATCTGGTGCAATGACTAGATTCTTCTGTTTTTTGTTTTTGTTTTCTATTTTTCAGTAAAGAAACCACGTCAGTGTTCTAAAAATCGGTTTCATTATTCGTGCGATCCAATACTGAATAATGATTAATCGGATTAATCGGGGATTAATCGGAGATTAATCATTTTTGAATTTTTTTAATATTTAATTATATTTACAGTTAATTGTTGAAAATACCTAGATATTATATAAGACAATATCTAGATGTGAAGTTATAAACCATGATATGATGAACAAGACAATATGAATATATAGTAAAAAAAGAAGTAAGAGAACTTATCTCTTCGCATTAGTAATCCAAGATTTTAAATTTTTCAACATAAATATAAATCAAAGAATTTACCTGCAAAATAAGATAAATAAAAAATTAGTCAATTTATCAATCAAAATAATGAGATTTAAAAATGATAGAAAAAGATTGCTAAATAAGTTAATTTGAAAAATAATCAAAAATAACAAAACATAAGTATCACTTACGCAAAATGTACAATAATAAAATATCATAATTTATCTACTATTTAATAAATAATAGTTCATCTACTATTTAATAAAAGATCATTATCAAATCATCAACATCACAATATAAACTACTTAACGATCCAACACACACAAAGTGATGAGTTTTTCAAATAAAAAAATATGAAATGCCTAAATGATTAATCGGGGATTAATCGGATTAATCAGGGATTAATCGGATTAATCAGGGATTAATCGGATTAATCGGGCATTAAACGGGGATTAATCGGGGATTAATCGTTTGGATCCGATTAATTGCCCGAGCGCATAATCAGAGCGATTAATGTAATATTAAGCGGGCTGCCACCGAATAGGATTAATTGGCCGATTAATCGGCCGATTAATCCGATTTTTAGAACAGTGAACCACGTGAATATCACTTATTTAAAAGCCAACAAAGATTTTTTTGGCTAGATTTATGTTTTCTTCATAATTCCTAACTGATTTATCTAGTACAATTATTGTACACCATAAACAGGAAAACTCTAGGCCTCTGGCAAATATAATGCAGAGATGAATCGCCCAATCCCTTCTTAGAATGCACTGGTAAAGGACAAAAGTTTTAAATCCTCTGAAATGTCCATAATCTGATAGTTCTGGATCTCCCTTTTTCTGAGGGATGACACTGTAGATTTGCACATGTTCGGTTGCTTTTGATGCTCAGATCTCATATCCGTTTCTTTGTTTGTGCTCCTCTGTGCCATACATCTTACCAATTCTCATTCCTAATTTTGTTATTCTTTCAGTCTAGTGGAATATAAGTTCTGTCAGGAAAAGTTTGCTTAGTTTTAACTTTTACTAGATTGTTTAAGACTTGAGAATTTTCATAATCATGAGCTTTTGATAGCTCTTGTTCATTGATAGCTCTTGTTTATTGCACTGGTTACTAATATAATATGCCTACTCTATGATGCTTGAAATTCCTGGAGAATAACAAGTGACTTATATTTTTATGCTGCCTGTTTATGTATGGTTCTCATCGTTTTGTGCTTAACTTCATATTTATATTGTTTGAATTGTTTTTTGAGCTTGAATCTAATCACTAGCAGCATTCCCCTTCTGTGCTCTTCTTCCGCCAAGGTCACCAGCCAATCAGATGGGACAGTTAAACATTATGATGAGATTAGAAGTTCATCTGTGGTTTGATTTTATTAAGTCTGGGGAAGAACTATTTTCTTGAAATTTTCAAGTGAGCTTTTGGCCAATTATAATATCAGAAAGGATTTTTTTTTTTTTTTTTGGGAAAGATGAGTTTTTGGGCCATCCCCAGTCATTGATCGTATATCTATTAGGGTTAATGGTGATATAGATCTTTCCAAACAATGGGATCTTTGTTCGGGAAGATGATCAAAATGAAAGGCGAAAGCGCCCCTCTTGATTTGATACATAGTGCCTCTATTTGATCTTGGGACTTGGACAAGACGAAAGTGGGCGAAAACAATCTGGGAAGTGGAGAATTTCTATCGATTTGCAAAGCAAGACGAAATGTAAAAGGATTCTCTAGCTGTTAGGGGTGAAGTTTGGATTATGCAGATTTCAAATTTTAAGAAGGATTAATATTTCACATCATAAGGAAAGAGAGACCAGTTCTAATTTTATCAATAGGAATGATGATGTTACTTTCTAAGGAAGATCGAGCATTGTCCAAGTCATCCAAAATATCGTGCAATTCAATCTCTTTTGGAATAACGTCTCTTATGCGAAAATCGTCAAGCTCCCAACAAATAAACTTTTTGGCAAAGGTAGAAGGGGCAAGTGAAAGATTTTAAGAAGACATGGTATCTAAGCTTGGAAATTGGAAGAACTTTTTGTGATAAGAAATAGGGTGAAGAACAATAATAGGAAAAGAAAGAAGGTTACAAAAGGGAGGGAGAAGTAAAGTTATTTCTTTCTATTCAGGAATTGTATAAAATGAGTGGTTCCAATAATATATCTACTCCCTCAATTTGAACAAGTCTTGTTCGGATCTGAAAGTATGGGGGCATGTAATGAGCATACGAATATTTGTGCATCTATGTGGTTCAACTAGCTTGATGAATTAGGATACGTCTGTTAGAAATTCAAAGTATTACCCTCAACGCTGACTACAAGTTTAAAGTTTTGATGTACTGACAAAAACTTTAATATGGTATGAGAGCAACCAAAGTTCAATTCGCATCGGACACACATTTTATACATGAATTTAAAAAATAAAAAAATACCCAAGAAAGGATGCTCAACGTGCGGGAGCATGTTAGAAATTAAAAATATTACCATCAAACTCACCACAATTTCAGAGTTCTTGGTGACGTCAACTTTGGAGTTTTCGTGTAGAAGCAGGAACTTTAATTACTCGTTCAGTAAAATTCCCACCAATTGCCAACAACACCAGCAAACTTTGCCTGACAAATTTAACTGCTTTACTTCTCCTGAGTAAGGCCAGGGTTCAGATTCAAATATGCTTTTTCTCACTAAAATCATTTGAATTCCTATTCGTATCTATAAGATGAGATATTGACTTGATCACCAGAGTGTCATTGCCGGGCCTAGATCAGAAACGTGATTGTTCTCTATTTTGTGGAGTCTTGAAAGGCATATCAAAGTAGAGGCAATAGAAGATTTAGACCAAGGAGATCAAGAATTCAAGCCAGCTGAATAAGATCTACATCACATATTCCTAGCAAAAGTTTCTTCCTTTTTTTTTTTCAATCTATACCAAAGACTAGAACTAAATATAACCATTGGTTACATATACTAAATGTTAGCAAGAAATGTGATTCAGACAATTCTATATTCTACTCTTCATAGAAAGGAGAATGTTAGATGACACTTACTAATATGTCCCACTCCCTTACTTGTAATTGAGACAATTGACAATTTGACTCCTACCATGTTGTTTGGTTTGTCAAGCTATAATGGTTTGAGTCCTCAGGCATAATGGAGTCATTCAAAACTGGAGGAAAACATTGTAACTCTCTTAAGCTATTCCAAACAATGTGGAATGAGCCACCTGCCATTTGTGCCCTCTGCTCTAGGTGATCATGTTTAAAAGTAGTCAGCTTTCTTCATGATCCATCTCATACATCTAAACACCATTGGTCTCTTTGATTTGGCGCTCTAATACCAGTGAAGACAATTGAAGAATGCAAATATTGGATTTTGGGATGGTGTTGGGAGACTGTTGATCCCAAGTGGGTTAGCATGATGGTGATTTGCCTAGGGTTCTTCTATCTCTCTTAGTTTTGATCCATATGATCTATATGTACGTATAACCCTGGAGTTCAACCAACCATGATGCTTGGTGAAATGGTATGTAACACGACACTTCTATCATGAAGTTGTGTCGTGTCGTGTCAGACACACGTGTTGTGTTTTTTTTAAAAGAATGTATTGGCGTGTCGTCTCCATATTGTATCGCCATGTTCGTGAAATATACAGTTCCATTAATCCAATATTAACACCCAACATTATAGCAATTATAACCATCTAATGTTAATCACAATAACTAATCATTACAATAGGAGTTACTAGATATAATAACTAATATTCATAACTATTAAAATATAAATACCTCAGCTTTGGAGTTTTGATGCAGTGGCAGAGACTTTAATATGGTATCAAAGTAAAACAAGTTTAATGCTCACCAGATACGCATTTAAATGCGCTTTTAGAAGCAAAGAAATATTGCTACCATAGAAAATTCAGGTTTCGGCCAATAAAAGGATACTCGACCTGTGGGGGCGTGTTAAAATATAAATACCTCAAACCTCACCTTAAGTTCAAAGTTTTGGCCAGTGACAGGGATTAATAATAAATAATTTCTTTTGGCCTTATAACTATAATGTCCGAACAGTGTTACCAAATTCACTATTCAGATCATGTATTCCGATTCATAATGCACTAAGAAGCATGGACACACACAGGACGTGGACACGGACACGGACACGAAATTTCTTAAAAACTAGGACACGATGGTAATATGACACTAAATATGTATATATATATATAATAGTGAAGTTTAAAAGTAGAGAGAAAAGGAGAGGAGAAGAGAGAAGAAATGAGAAAAGAGAGCGCAAGGGTTAACCCTAGGTTGCACCTCACGTGGCTTTATATTAACATATGATGATAAATACATCCACAATTCCTTGATTGTATCTACATTAAAAGAATAAGACTAAAACTCTAAGACCCCCTCAAGCTGGAGCATAGAGATTAAATATACACAACTTGCTATATAAGAAAAAGGGACTACAGGCAAGTAGTTTGGTGAGGATATCACCAACTAATCCTCAGACTGAACATAAGAAGTGAAAATTTGCTTTTATATCACCAAATCACGAATAAAAATGACAATCCCTCAATATGCTTTGTGCGCTCATGAACACTGGGTTATTAGCGATAAAAATTGCTGATTGATTATCACAATACATCCTTATAGGGATAGGAACCATAATCCGTGTTTCATGAAGAAGAGACCGCACTCACATCATCTAAGAGGCTATATGAGCCGAGCACGGTACTCGATTTCTGCACTAGAACAAGTCACAACAGTCTGCTTCTTACTACGCCACGTCACAAGATTACCATCACCAAAGATATAATAATCAGAAGTAGACCTCCTATCACTGCGACTACCTGCCCAATTAGCATTACTGGAGCCCGCCATTGTGAGCTTCTGTGATGGTTTGTATAATAAATTCTTTTCAGGTGCACCCTTTAAGTTCATAAAAATGAGAGATAGCCTCCCAATGTGGCTTTCTAAGGGCTTGCATAAACTGACTGATTACTCCAACCCATAGGTGATATCTGATCGTGTAACTGTAAAGTAAATAAGCTTCCCAACCAGCCGTCTATATTGTCTAACATATGCAAATAACTCCCCTATGTCAGCATCAAGGTTGACATGATAATCCATATGAGCATCAATAGACTGAGAATTCAACATCCATGTCTCTGAAAGTAAGTCCAAAACATACTTGCGCTGTGACAGATACACACCCATCTTAGTAACCTTGATTCTAAGAAAATATATAAGAGTATTTAAATTCTTAGTATGAATTTGATGACTAAGGTAAGCCTTCAAATCTACAATACCAACACAAGCACTCTCAGATATAATGATATCATCAACATAAACAATCAACATAATAACATCTCTTGTAGCAGAATGGCTAAACAGTGAATGATCTGACATGGTGTATCGAAATCCATATTGAATAAGAACTGAATCAAACTAAGCTCGAGGTGACTGTTTCAACCCATATAATGCCTTCTTCAACCTGCACACCATATACAAAATATCCTGATGGCTGATCCATATAAGTCTCCTCCTGTAAGTCACCATTTAAATTGCATTCTTGATGTGTAGCTGATACATAGGCCATTGGCGATTAATCGCCACAGAGATAAGAATGCGAAGAGAATTCAGCCTAGCCACGGGATAGAAAGTCTCCATATAATCCATACCATATGTTTGGGGTATACCCTTTTTTCACTAATTGTGCCTTGAGATGCTCAACTGAACCATTTGGATGATACTTAAGAGTGTACCACCTACAATCCATTGTTTGCTTCCCATCAGGAAGCGGGATAAGCTCCCAAGTCTGATTTTGATGTAAAACAAATATCTTCTCATTCGTTGCACTTCTCCAATCAGAAGATGACAGAGCTTGCTTATAAGTGTTAGGATGAAAATAGAAGATAATGAGACAGAAATTCATGGAAAGAAGCATGATGTAATCAAATATAGTTTGAAATGGAATATTTAGTGATACAAAGATGCTGATCTTCCTAAGAGTAATAGGGAGATCATCTGAAACTATGATGGTGGGAGCACAACCTCAAACGCAGAAGATATTGTGTTAGGAGCTGAATCACATAATACATGTATGTCCTTGGATCTCTGATAAACCTGTAAAGGAGGAGTGAAGACAGAAATAGATTCAAGAATGATCAGAAGTGGCATGGAAGATATTAATTCTGACATGAAAGGTAGATGATGATATCTGAAGGAAAGAAAGGAATGGGCTCAAAGAAGTAACATTTGCATTATTATGCGACTGAGCAATGTAACGACAATAACTTTTTGAGTTCGAGAATAACAAAAAAAGATCCACTTAAGAGATTGAGGAGTCAACTGTCTTGTTGATTAGGTTTCAGGTTGTGAACAAAGCCAGCCACACCCAAACATACGAGGAGGTAAAGAAAAGAGAGAGACATCTGGATGCAACACGGAGAAGGAGACTTGGTTATTCATCACAGATAATGGCATGCATTAATCAAATAGCATGTAGTAAGAATGACATCTGCCCAATACTATTTGGGACATGCATATTGAACTGAAGTTCGGCCCACATAAAAAAGTGTCAATATTTGCGTTCAGTGATACCATTTTGCTGAGAAGTGTGGACGCAACTGGTTTGATGAATGATGCCACGATCAACACAAAAGAAGCTAAAGATGGTTGAGTATACTCTAAAGCATTATCAGAATGTAAAACTTTAATGCATTTATCAAACTGAGCATAATTTTCATTATAAAAGGTGGATAACACATGTGGAAACTCAGATCATTCTTTCATTGAATATAATCAAGTCATTCTAGAATAATTATCGACGAAGATAACAAAATACTGAAATTCTTTCAAATTTTTGACTCTAGACGTACCCCAAATGTCAGTATGAACAAGTTCAAAGAACTGCAACTGATGACTTTTAACACGGTGAAGAAAAAAACTACGGTAATGCTTGCCTAACTGACAAGCTTCACATTCTAGAATAGAAACTGGGAACCACTTGACGCAATCTAGCTAAAGACAGATGGCCTAAACAATGATGCCACTGCAATAGAGAACTTGAAACTGAAGCGAAAGCCCTTCTAGTATATCCAAGTAATACAACCCATCTTTGTCATGCCCCGAACCCAGTGGCGGACCTATAGTGGGGGCGGTTTGCCCTACTGAAATTTGATGACGGTCAGGTTGTAACAAGCGGTGACAGGTCGGGTTAGTTTAACCAACTACAATCGGCCCTTTGCAAAAAAAAAAAACCTCTTCACAAAATCCCTCTCTTCCAATCTCAGTCTCTCCTATCTCTCTCACGATGTCTCTTCTGATCTTTGTCTTTGTCTTCCTCCTCTCTCATGATCTCTCTCCCTCCCCCGATCTCTAGCTCCAGCCCCAGTTGATGATCGCTGCAACACTAGTCACAACACCAGATCTCTATCTCTCCCTCCCTCGATCTCGAGCCCCAGTCGCCGAGCTCCAGGCCCAGTCGCAGCTGCAGTCCTCCACAGTGTCGAACCTACAGTGGGGGTGGTTGCCCTCATCACTGAAATTTGGTGACGAATCGATTTGTAACAAGCGGGTGACAGGTCGGGTTAGTTTAAACCAACTACAACCTGCCCCTTACAAAAAAAAGAACCTCTTCACAAAATTTCTCTCTTCCTCTCTCATGATCTCTATCTCTCTCTCTCTCTCTCTCTCTCTCCCGGATCTCTGTCCCTCTCTCCTCTCTCACGATCTCTCGCCCCTCCCTCGATCTCGAGATCTAGCCCTGGTCTCTAATCGCCACAGCACCAGTCGCAACCTCAGATCTCTTATTCCCTCCCTCGATCTCGAGCCCCGTCGCAGCCGCACTCCTCCTTTCTCATGATCTCTCCCCCTCGATCTCGAGCTCCTGGTCCGATCCGTTCTCTTCTTGCAATATTTGTGGGGCTTTGATTCTAGTTTTATTTTGTTAAATTTTGATTTAGAGTTTGGGGTATTTGATTATTATGCTTGAATCACTATTTTTCTGTTGAAAAGAATTCAGATGCCTGTCTATAGAGCATTATAAACCCTAGAATCATGAGATTGAGGCAACCTATTGGCCGATACTATGTAGTTTCATTATTTGCACTGTTATTTTACCAAAATGAAAACATTGAAATTAATTCAGTGAAGACTATTGTGTGTTTGTTTCTTTTAATCACGCATCAAAAGAAAAATACTTGGGCATGGTATGTGTCCTTTTATTATACTATTTGATATTTGATAGTGTAGCTAAGGATATTTGCCCATCTATCTGGGAACTATTTAAAAATGGTCACAACTTGCTAAACATTAGTTGCAGAATTGAGAATATCTACTGGACTAATAGAAATTTAGAACCATTCTCAAATTCCCTTTTGATTTTGATTGGGTAAGAATTAAGCAAATAACCCATTTGATTTTAATTCTTATGAGATTTTGAATCTTTCTGGGGTAAACAATGTATATTGGGTGTTTATTACATTATTTTAAGTTTGTCCAGTGAAAGATTGTGCTTTAAGGGATAAGTTTTTATCTGTTATGTTTTATTTTTTCGTGTTAATGAGAGTTAATTTATTTGAAATTATGGAAAGATTTTTAAAAGAAAAAATTGTGAATAGCGGTAATGGTGAACCGTCTTCGAATATGGGTCCTAATATCGAACACATACATGCTCGAGAAGAGGTCAATTTAGATGATCTTATTGGTGATCCTGAGCTAAGAAAAAATATCTTTGAATATAATGCTAACAATATTCAAGACATTTTTAATGCCATAAATCTTGTTAAATTTTGCAAGCAAAATTTACAGAAAATTAGGGATGAATGTTGGGAATTTCTTTTGGGCAAAGTTTCTTTATTTTGTGGGAGCATCATATAATCATCCCAAATATGTCAGACTTATTTGTTATTCGAGGAATTTAGTCGCAATGTTAAAGAAAGTACGAACCTTCATCATTATCGCATTGAAGTATTTATGGGGTGGGTGCAGATATGCAACTTCAGGAGTTGAATAACCGGTTTAATAAGTGAACACTGAGTTGTTATTGTGTATGGCTTGTCTGAGTCCAACTGATTCACTCCGCCTTTGATAAGAAAAAAAGATTCAATTTGTGGAGTTTTATACATCAGACTTTTCTCCAATCAAGCTTACCACACTTGATTTTCACCTTGATTATTATATTCTTGATGTTCTCTCCAACGAGCAATTTTGTGAAATTAAAGAGATTGATGAGCTTGGTAAAAGAAATGGTTCATTTGAAGAAGATAAAACCTATCATTTGGTATATTTGGTATATTAATGAGCGTTCTCTGCAATGAAGTTTATCAATATTCACTACGTAATAGAATGGGTGATGCGTTGATGAATGATTGCTTGGTGACATATATTGAAAAAGACATATTCGATAGCATTGACAATGAATCATCATTCAACGGTTTTAGAATATGACCTCTCGAAGGAGAGTATTGTAATTTAAAGTGGCCACCCATCTATTTTTTTGTAATATCAAAACTTGAGATATGTTCAGTTTTAAATATTTCAATTTAGGTCATAATGTCTCCGCCCCACTGAGTGAAATCCTGCATAAGCCACTGCCTGAACCAATCATCTTCTTCGCCTGAGGTCCTAAAAAACACAAGAATTAGGAGAAAATGTTACATAACAGTGAAATAATTTGGTTAACTGGCTCACAGATAACAAATTGAAAGAAAAATTAGACACATACTACGAATTAAATAAAGACAGTGATTGGATAGTGTGAATGACACATTTCTCAAGCACGACAAGTAGACCCATCAGCCCAGATAATATTATGTTTTATAAGACAATGATTATAAAAGAGAGAATTTATACCAGACATGTGAGAGCTTGCTCTTGAGTCGATGACCCAGGAGGAGGATGGTGACTGAGTTGCCACAAAGGATGAATTACTTATATGTGACATGGTTCAGAAGATTGAGAGGAGGTACTAGTAAAAGTATTCAATTTATGGAGGTCTGTTCAAGTGGATAGAAAGTATCGGAAGCTGAAGTCTTATTAGAGCGGAAAGCATTATGTCTAGGAACATAAGTGATGATCTGGAACTGCACATTTTCATCATACACTTAATGTGCATACTCATGTTTACCCCATTTGTCTCAACAGTACTCTTAAGTATGATCATTCATGCCACAATAGTTACTTCTCCGTGGTAGACCACGGCCACCAACACGGCCACCACCACGACCACCATGGCCACCATCTCTACCACCACGTCCGCCATCACCACGACCACCACCACGACCACTACCATAGCCACCGACACTAGTAACCAAGGAAGAAGAGTTTACTCGGTATCACAGAACTCTGTCCTAGAAATGAACAATTTAGGCGAGAGAAAGTATTCGTCAGTGTAGGTAACTCCTCTCCAACAAGGATCTGAGCCTTATAAGGTTCGAGCGCATGATCCAAAATAGCTAGGATAAAAGAAACATGGAATTCCTCTTTTTGCTGCGAGCTTCCTTCAAATCAGTAATCACTAGATGATACTATAACACTTCCTCCTACAAGACCTTCTTTGCAGCCAAATACTCATTCACAAGTTTCTCATTCTATTTTGTGGTAAATAATAGCTCATACAACTTGTAGATACGGGCCACATCCTCTTCTGTGAATAGGATTCTTCAGGAGATACCCAAATTTTTTTTGCTGTCTCATACTGCTGAACATTAGAAGTGATGTGCAGCTTCATATTATGTTACAACCACGACATAACATATACATCTACACTCATTCAGTCCTTATAATCATCTGCCGTTTCAGGTGGGGATTTTCCAACAAAAACTTCAACTTCTTCATTCTCAATACTAATTGTAAACTGTCTAAAAATCACTGAAGACAAGTCATCAGACGCGAGGCTAATCGAAGCCACTCGAAGCCCGCGTCTCAACACCATTGCAATGCTAAGACGCATTCCTCGAAGCCCGCGTCTCAACACAACTGCAATGCTAAGACGCAGGCCTCGAAGCCCGCATTTCAGCACCACTTCAGTGCTCAGACACAAAGCTTGAAGCCTGCGCCTCAGATGCGAAACTCAAGGCACGCGTCTAATGCCACGCCAATGAGGAAACAGAGTTTGTGCCTCGCATTTTAACATCACCGCAACACCCAAACGCGGAGCTTGAGACCCGCGTCTAGTTTTACCTCAACGGCTAAGCGCAGAGCTCAAGTTCGCGTTTCAACTGCAGAGGAGCTTTGCGTCTTAGCTATAACTACCCCTATTACTGGGTTAAGTACTGCCCACGTAATGAAGAGAGTTAAACCCCATTATGGAGGGTTTTTAGGGGACAAGTTCCCCCTGGTACCCCTATAAATAGCTCAGTTTACTATTGAAGAGGGGTCAGGATCTTCAGCTGAAGAAGATTAGCTTTACAAAGAGTTCAACTCTTCTACCAACTTGCTGAGCTTAAGTTTTTGCCTAAGTCTTTTGAGAATTCATTGGATAGGAGTTGTGCTACTCCATCGATGATCCAAGGAGAAAAGTTTCAGAGGAGCTTGACGTTCACCCGGTCACGGAAAATAAGAATCACTTTCCACCGTTATGCAAAGAACCTAGCCTTAAACAAAGAGAAGATTTGAGCTTGAGTGTCTTCTCTCTCATGTAGTTGGAATTTGAGTTGTTGTAACTTTTCATTAATTCAAGAAAATTTTGTAATACACTTTCAAGTTTCCTCCCCGTACAAGAGATGGCGACTCCGCTGGAACTTCTTTCTCCACTGATAAGGAATTTGTGGTGGAAGGTGACCTCAACTTCATGGGAAAGACGGTCGAGTCACTTGTAGTGGAATTCGACCAGGCAAAATACGAGGGGTTTCTTTCTTCTGGCTCTAAGAGCCCCAGGGTGGCGCAACAATACCGCAGGGTCTCCTCAGAGATCCGCTCTCAAGTCTTCTCGGAGACTTCTCCAAAGATGGCCTGCCCGAACATCGCCATTTCTGGCCGCGTCGGCCTTGTGGCCCGCGTTAACGTCTCCCACGAGACTCGCGAGGCCAACGTCGTTGAAGGCCAATCTTGCCACGCCCCTCCTCTTAATATTCCTCAGCTTTAGGCTACCGGGGGTCCCCAACAACCCGTGAAGCGTAACCGGAATGCTGAACGTCGACAAAGACATCGCACACGTCGACAACAGATGGAAGAAGCTGGAAAAATCATATGTCCAGCAGATACAAGACGCGAGGCTTAAGCCCGCATCTCTTCTGAATTGCATTAGACGCGCGAGGTCTGCGTCTGAATACCAAAATGCAGAGCTAATAAGGCTCGCGTTTCTGAGGCCCTACCTCGCAGACCATGGTTCAAAGTCGCGGTCTCGGCCGCCGACTCGGAGGGCACTGTTCCACATCAGTCTCGATGTCGCGGAACGGACTCAGGCGATCCGCGCAAAACACTACATAGAGAGCTCAAAAAATTCTAAAACAATCACTACAAATCCTAAAAAAATGAAGACATCAAAATTCGTGTATCACATGTCCAAAACAAATTTGTTTTGAGGGTAATTGGTGTGTAACATCACATTCCCGGAATATGTATCACATGTCCAAAATCACGACTCGGATTTGGCTTGTTTCAGTTTTAAATGTTATTTTTTAGTTTTTAGATTTTTCACAATTTTCTGAAATTTTTCTGATTTAGCTTGCAAATTTCCTAAAATCGGTGGTGATCGGTACCGCCGATCGATTTCAGGATTTTTTAATTTGCAAATGGGATTGAATTTTTTGAATTCGACTTCACATTTTTCCTTAGAATGATATTTTCTACTTTTGAGGATTTTTGGAGATTTTTCTGAATTAGTTTAAATTTGCGGAATATACTATTATTTTATTATTTTTTTTCAACCTCTTTCTTTCTCCTTTTTCTTTTTTTCTTTCTTTCTTTTCTTCCCCAGGCTGAGCCTACTCCTCTATCCTAAAATATCTCTCTCCATCTCTTCCCTCATTTCCATCATCTCTCTTTCTCTTCATATTTTCCTCTCTCCTCTCCACACTCTCTCTCCCCCTCTCGATCTCTCTCTGTCTCTTTCCCCTCCCCTCCCGCTTCTCTCTCCCCCTCTCTCTGTCTCTGTCTCTCCCTCTCCCGCCTCTCTGTCCTCCTCCCTCTCCTGTTCTCTCTCAGATCAAGATCAGAAAGATCAAGATCAGAGAGAGATCGAGAGAGGGAGGGGGAGAGGGAGGCGAAAGAGGAAGAGGGAGGGAGAGAGAGGCGGGAGAGGGAGGAGCAGGCAATGAGCAGGAGGCGACGACGAGGAGAAGGCGACGACGAGGGGAGGACGGCGGCGGGCGGCGAGGATCTGATAAGTTTTTTTTTACAAATTCGTCATGAGTTTTGACTGGGGAAAATTCGAGTCGACTCGGCCAATTCGGTCGAGTCGACTCAGATTTTTTTCCGAGTCGCAAAAAAGGGTGAAAATGTTGGATCGGGGAACGTTCTCGTACCGGTCGTCGCCGTTCCGGTTCCGACTCGGCCGAGTCCAAACTGGAATGGCCGATACTGACACGAGACCTGCGTTTTAAAGCCACAACGCGAGAGCTGCGTCTGTCTTAAAGAACGTGAACTCCACGTCTCTGAACCTTGCGCCCTTGAGACTTGCGTCTCGGAGTTGCGACACAAAGTTAATGTTTGCTCTCCGACGTCTAAGGTCAGAAGGGAGCTAAAAAGACTTCATCCTCAGAGACTCGAGGCTGGTCTCTTCGATCCCCCTCCGACGGATCTAAGGGACTACTTGACAAAGAAGATGAGTGTTCATCAAATCACTCCACAATGCTGCTGTGAACGGCTCATCACATTAATGCTCTCTGAATGCCACTGTAGCTCGCATGCAAGCAAACAGTCGGTGTTCAACCGGTTATCATCTACACCAGTCTCCCGCTCGGCCAAAAGGCGTCGCTCTCGCACGAGGAGAACCTTCTCTGACTCGGAGAACCCTGAAGTTACTGTAAACATGGTGGGTCCAAGCACTACGCTAAACAGGACTAAGGGAAGCAGCCGATAGTCAGCTCTGACGAGTCTGACACCGAGCCGGAAGGAGTGTACCGGCATACCCGCACTTGGACTGGTGCAATAGCTCCAGTGGACTACAGCACCCTAGCCCGGGGCATTGAAGTAAGAGAGGCACACTCTGCCATCGCGGAATCACAGGCCTCGAACTCTTCCGTAGAGAAAGAAGCCTTCGCGTATATGACAGGGACTCCTTAAGAAATGACCAGGCGCTTTGAACAGCAAGCCTAGATCCAGAGGGAACAACTCGATATGATTCATGCTTAACAAGAATCTATCGACAGCCTCAAGCAGATACTTTCGCAATTGCTTTAGGACAAAGAGAAGCTGAAGACCAAGACTCCTTCCAAGAAGTCCAAGGGCAAACAGTAGGAAGAGGAAAGCTCATCCTCTGCACATACCGAGGATGAGGAGCATTTTAACTCTGAGTCATCCAAGCCTCCATCTGAAGAGGAAGGTAATTCAGAGAATGGGAGCACTCATTCCAAAAGAATGAGCAAATTAGAGCAGCATCTTGAGGCCCTCGCTAATCGGAAAGGCGTCCAAGGAGTAGGAGTGGTCCAACCATACCCGACTGAGTGAGATCTTGTCCTCTACCCTCCTAAGTTCAAAGCTCTAACCCTACAGGCCTTCGACCGCAAGGGGTCACCGAACTAGCACATATACTTCTTCAAGTTTCAAATAGGGAATGTAGTATCAAATGATGCCATCCTGGCGCGTTTGTTCATCGGTACCCTGAAAGGGATTGCTTTTGAATGGTGCATGAAGCTCTCAGAAAAATCTATCAAGAACTGGGGTGATCTGGAAAAGCTTTTCCTCACCTGCTTCTTCGAAGATGACTCGGAGATTACCATGCCAACTCTCCTGACGACAAGACAACAGTAAGGAGAGCCGGTTAAATCATTTGTGTAGAGATTTTGGAACATGGCACTCTGATGTCCCATCGGTATGACCCAGGCCACCTTGGTGGAAACATGCCACCATAATTTGCAAACCTCACTCCTAACTCAGATAGGAGTAACTGAAAGCCGTACCTGAAAGCAGTTGGCCAAGTAAGGCGAGCAGGCAGAGCAGACTGTCGCCATGGTTAAGGCAGAAGAAAACAAGCCCAAACCTGAGAAGTCGATAAGGCGCGTGCCAGAAGCGTCTTTCCAAGCTAAAAGGAAGGATATACTGGCCACATAACTCCCACTAAGCCCCAACTGGCTAGAGGTGGTAGTTCTTCAAACCAGCCACGTGTCAATAAGCAGTGCTCTTTCAAGGACGAGCATGTTGATTCGTTGTTCAAGTTACTCAACAAGAGTAACAGACTGAAGTTTCCTGAAGCTAGACGTCCTGAGGAGGTGGGCAAGACCGACAACCCCAATTACTATCTGTACCACAGGATGCTAGGGCACCCTACCAAGAGTTGTTACATCTTTAAAGACATCCTCTAAATTTTGATTGATGCAGAGATGCTCAAGCTCCGCCCGGAGCAGAAGAAAGTGACAGCTAACATGACATCATTTCTTCAGTTCGGGGTGTAACCTCTAACGCCGGTCGGAGTAGTTCCCATCCCGAAAGGTGAACTAACGGTGGTCAATACAGATCCTCACCACTAACGGGAGAAAAGTCTCGTACCTGTTTCTACTCCTTAAGGAGAGATCATGTGGGTTCATCCCGACCTCATGGAAGGCCAACAGTGGACTACTGTTACCAACAGGAGATCCAGAGGCAAAGCAAAAGCCTTGCCTTGCAATATGGTGTGTGCCTCCCCTAGAGAAGCAGAAACCGATGTCGCCTCGCTAACTAATTCGGAGGAGGAGACAATCGTCCTTGTTGTAGAACCGAATGCACCGCTCGTAGCAGGGACTCGTTTGGGTCAGTCGTACTTGAAGAAGTACGACGAAATGGTGACAAATCCGCTTAAACCCACACAAGAGCCAACCAAGCAATCCACGAAGAAACCCATGGAGAAGCAAAATGAGCTTCGATACGCCAAATCTCTTAAAAGACAAAGCGGAAAGATCTTCAGCACCTTACCGCTTTGATG